>PISX010017951.1:0-41993 GCA_004024625.1 Mellivora capensis | reverse complement strand
GCTGAGCCACCCAGGCGCCCCAACTTCTACTGATTTTGGAATAGGTATCGCATGTCCCTGAGAAACAATTCAGGATCTATGAAAGCGTATCATCTCGAAATAAGGGTGCCTCCCCCTTTGTCCCTCAGCTCCCCCGCCCTGCGAGGCCACCACTGTGCCAGTCTCCTGTATGTCTGGGGCCCCCTTCCCAGTGGGTTTGCTCGGCCTGTGTGTGTGTACCCCCCAACCCCCGAGAGGTTTAAAATGTATAGACACACATATGCCCACCTGCGCCTCCGTCTTTCCCTTCTCACACCCATAGTGCCGCATCCCACAGCTGCTGGGCACCTGACTTTGTTTCCCTCACAGTTCATCTTGGAGATCTCGCCGGGTCAGCATCGGAGAGCTTCCTCACGAGCTCGTAACCGCGTGGTGCCTGTGGTGGTGAATTTACTTAGAACGCTGCCTCCTTCCAGCGCGCTACTGCGTGTTCTCGTGCAGACACAGACGGTCACTGAATGAGTGAGGAAGAGGTGACAAAATGCACGACGTTGGGGCCTGAGTCCTGGGGGACCCTGGGCCTGGGACTGGAGGAACCTGCCCCCCTGTCTCCCTAAGGACGCGGGAGAGCATGAGGACCTGCCGGGGTAGGGGCAGAGGATCACAGCTAGCTGCCCTCCCCCCACCCCACCCCCCGGGTTCCCAGTACCCCTGCGTCACCCTGCTGGTGAGGGGCACCCACCGTTCGGTCTCGCTTGGCTGGCACAGCCGGCTGCCCCACTCCACAGGGGCCGTGCTCTGGAGAGGCCTCGACTCAGGGCACAGGGCCAGCGGGGGGTCAGGCCAGGACTCAGGCCCAGGTGACCATCTTTGGGAGGTAGGCTCCTGGTCTGGCGCTGGTAGAGGGGATGGAGCCCCAGAGATGGCCACCAGCCTTAAGGAGCAGCAAGGAAGCTTGGAGAAGGCAACGGGCTGTATCTAGTCACACCCCCCCCACCCAGCTGGGCAGGCCTGGCATGGGAGAGGAGGGGGAGGGGATAGAGGTCAACCCCGCAGGAGCTTTTTGGCACCCTCCATGGCACCTAGGGTGAGTCCAGAGCCGCAGGATGGCGAGGGCGTGAGGGCCAGCCAATGACGGGGCCACCATGGGAACACCCCCCTGCCCTTCCCGGGGGGTCCCCAGCCTTCCTGGCCCCCATGGGACGAAGCTCTTGCTCGGCTTTTCTAGGATAGTCATCCAAGTCAGCCCAGCAGAGATGCACCCAGGCCTGTCCCCACACCTACACCCAAGTAGGGGACCCAAAGCCTCAGGGGTCCAGGCAGTCTCCAAGGAGAAGACCTCGGGCAGATCAGGAAGCCCCCCACCCCGTGCAGCAAGACCCACAGACCCAAACAGCTCAGTGACCTGGTGGCTCATTTTGGTGCTCTGAGTCCTGGCCGCCTGCACTGTAAAGTGGGGACAGTCGTGTCTCGCTGGGCTGTTCTGGAGATGAAAAGAGATCATGAAGGCAAAATGTTTGTTACAGGGTGGGACACACAGCCGGGGCTCCACCAGAAGCAGCTGTTATCACTGTTGGGGGGACCATGTGAGGCAGGAGATTTGGGGGCTGGAGACAGATGTGCCAAGAGGTGAACCACGGAATTACTGACCTTGATGAGTCATGTCCCTTTTCTGAGCCTCAGTTTCCCTATAAAATGGGGACAGCGGTAGGTACTTCAAAGTGTTATTGTGGGCAGGAACAGGGATGCTGTCCCGAGTATTTGCTCACGGCAGGAGCTCTGTCAGAGCCGGCCCCTCGAGCCCTGCGGGGGCCCTTGTAAAGTCCAGACGGGACAGGACGCTGGGATGACTCAGAGTTCCTCCCCAGCCCTTTGAGGTACCAGAAGCTGCCATTGGCTCCCGGGCCCTCAGGCTGGCTGCCAGGCTTCCCAGTTGGTTTATGAGGAGACCCAGCCCGTCGCCACTTGGCATGCCAGGGAGGCCGAAGCCATGGTTGTGCCTGGTCTAGAGGGCGCCCGGCTGGGTAGACACTTGCTTCTGATCTGTCGGTCAGTCCATCAGTCAATACACATGCATCCAGCAGAGACCCTATGTGCTCTGTGCAGGGCCCTGGGGAAACCAAAGAGAATCAGAGCTGGACCCTGGCCTTGGGGTGGTCTCACAGTCTGGGAGATTCATGCGGAAAGAACATATTAAGTGGAGAAGCTGTGGAAGCCAGAGCAGTCGTTCAGCCCCATCTAAGGTATCAGGGAGGGCTTCCCAGAGGTGGCAGATGATGACCAATCTGAGTCCGGACTCTACCAGGGGAAGGGGCGGAGAGTGGACAGGCATGTGTGGAGGAGAGCAGTGAGGACAGCTGGGTGCACGGCTGGGAATCCTCGGGAGATGGGAGAGGCTTTGTGGGGAAGCCTGGAGCCCAAAGGGGCAGAGAGAGGCGCTGGGGCAGGCTGAGGCGCTCCTGTGCCAAGACTAGAAGGGACTGGGGAGGGCTTCGTGAAGGGAAACAGCAGCCAGCCAGCTCCCTGTTTTAGGAAGACCATGCTGTGGGGTGTGCATTGGACAGGAGGGGAAGAACCAGAGGCTGGGGATCAGGGAAGGGGATGAACGAGGACAAGTAGCTGCATCCAAGAGCGAAGGGCAGGGGCTCAACACAGAGGAAGCGTCAGGCACTACCCACTGGCCAGGCTGGGTTCCCCCCAGACCACCGGCGGCCCCTCACCCGCCAGCGGTCGAGATGGTGCAAGGTGAGCTGTTTTGAGTTTCTTAATAGGACACCCTTCGAGAGGATTTTTTTTGCACTGAAGGGTTTGGCCTTGCACCTGGTAACACATCTCGCTTTGAGAGAAAGGAAATCTCAGGAAACCCTGAAAAGCGACAGGTGGGAACTGGACAGAACAGAAGGCAGAGGTCTGGATTCTCATGGGCCTTGGAATTGGGGTTTGGACCAAGTTTAGCCAGACCTCCTGGGGAGGGTGGGGGCATCCAGCTGGCTTCTGGCCAATAACCATAAAATAGTAGCTGCTCTTTCTCAAATACCCACTGTGTTCCAGGCCCTGGGCCCTGCATTTTCCCATTGTTTCGGTGACTCCTCCTGAACCCTCGTAACGGTGACCACCAGCACATGAGAGCACTGGGCACCGTCTGTCCTGGGCTACAAGGCCCTGTCCCTCGTAGGGATTAGCTAATTTCGGATCTCCACATAGTTCTGGGAGGTATGCACTATGATCCCCAACTTACAGGTTGGCACAGAAAAGCATGGAGGTGGCGCAGAAAAGTTATGGAACTTGCCAGATGCGGCAGCGCTGGGAGTGAGGGACGATGGAGCCTGGCTGCCGATGGATGGGGACCCGGACTGAGATCTCACTCCTGCCTCCGGAGGAGGGAGGGGAGTCCAGGCTCAAGCAGGGGCAGTTGGGAGAAGGAGGCAGCTGTGGGGAGGTGTGTTCTGCACCAGTAGTGCTTCCGGAGGGGGCCCCTGTGCGGTGACATTGTCCCGTCAGAGTAGTGGCAGGTCCTTGGGGCTGAGTGCGGGTGGGGGTTGCAGGGCCCCAAATGGGGTGTGGCTGGGTGACTGGAGCTCCATAAAGGGAAGAAGGGTCTGACTCATTGGCGTCAAGGAAATGACAAAACTCTGTCCTCCCTGACAGCACTTTGTAACCCACACAGCTTCCCACCTTCCATGGCCCGACAAAATTCCATGGCCTCTTTGTGGGCCTTGACATCCAGCCCCTGCTGGCCACTCAGTCCTGGAAGTATTTGCATCCTCTGGCTGCTATGGACCTAGCTTCTGCTCGCCCCGGGAGTCCTGTCCTCCGCGCTGCCCCATGCTACGCGCCACCCCCTCGGTCAAATCGCTGCCTTCGCTACCCTCCGGATGCGGAGGAAACCCACACCCCTGTCTTCGCCCAGACCTCTGTCCTGAGCCAGGGCACTGCCCGCCTAAATCCCCCCTGTGGTTCCCCATCAGGTTAATAATCATGTTAGAGCACCGGACCCCTGGTCCCCACTGTCTTTGCAGATCACATTCGAGTCCTGGCCTGACCCTCTGGGTTCATTTCGGATCCCTCTATGCATCCTTCTAGCCGAACCCACCCGTCCTGCCCCTGAATGATCTTTACTTTTCTAAGTGCCTTTGAACATGCTTTCTCCTGACCTGGAACATGCTCTCTGCCCTCCTGGCCTCACTAGTTCCGGCTCAGCTCCAGCACCACCCCCTCTAAGAAGCCTCCCCTGACCTCTCAGGTAGGGTCTGCTGCATCCTCTGTGCCAACTGTGGCTCCTTGTAACTAACCATAGGGCAGTGGGTTGAAGGGAAGAAAAAGCCTTGACAGTGGCCTTGAGACTGAAGCTGCTCAGGTCTGGAGTTCCTGCGAAAGATCTGGGCTGGAGACAGACAAGAGCCAAGGACATGCTCATCCGAGAACTGCAGTCAAGGTTGTCACAGGAGAACAGGTAGAAGGCAGCAGGAGAACCGGGGACAGACCCGGGGGAACTCCAGAATTACAGGGCAGCACGGAAGAACAGAACTCTATGGAGACTGAGAAGTGGAAGATGGAGAGGGAGGGGGAGAAGCGGGAGTGGGGGAGAAAGATGGAGCCCAATGGGCCACTGCCAGCATTCACGCCCCGGGTTCTGTCCCCTCCCCTTGAATCTGGGCTGGCCCTGTGACTTTTTTTTTTAAAGATTTTATTTATTTAGGGGCACCTGGGTGGCTCAGTGGGTTAAAGCCTCTGCCTTCGGCTCAGGTCATGATCCCGGGGTCCTGGGATTGAGCCCCGCATCAGGCTCTCTGCTCAGCGGGGAGCCTGCTTCCTCCTCTCTCTCTGCCTGCCTCTCTGCCTACTTGTGATCTCTGTCTGTCAAATAAATAAATAAAATCTTTAAAAAAAAGATTTTATTTATTTGACAAAGAGAGCACAAGCGGGGGGAGCAGGAGGAGAAGCAGACTCCCTGCTTAGCAGGGAGCCAAGGTGGGATTTGATCCCAGGACCCTGGGATCATGACCAGAGCAGAAGGCAGCCAATTAACTGACTGAGCCACCCACTGTGACTTTTTTTGGCTAATGTGATAGAAGTGATACCAGAACACTTCCAAGCCTCAGTCATAAGAAGTTTGTAGATTGCACCCGGGTCTCTTGAAACTCTCTTTCAGGAAAAAGTCAACTACCATGTAAGAAATCAGACTGCAGACTGCCCCCGAGGCTGCCATGCTGTGAGGAAGCCCAAGTTAGGCACATGAAGTGGCCACATGGAGAAAGGGCGAGAGCTGTCAAGTGCCTCCCTACCCCACCAGCTGTCACAGCCACCCAGCCTGAAGCTGTAGACCCATGAGGGAAAAAGCCATCTTGGATGTCCAACCCAAAGGAGCCTACAAATGACTCCGGCCCAGCCACCACTGGACACAGCTGCAAAAAAGACACCATGACAACTGCCCAGGTGAGCCCAGTCCATCCACAGGACCACAAGTGATCATAAAAAAAGCTTGTTCTAAGCCATGAAGTCTATAGTACCTGGTTAAACCACAATAGATCATTGAAACAGTGGGTAATTTAGTACCGGAACAGCCCTCCGGGGTAGACATTATTGTCCCCATTTAACAGATGGGGAAACAAAGCCCAGAGAGGGATGTGACTCAGTGAGGTTCCTGCAGCCCGCCGGAGGCAGCAGTTGGGGTTCGAACCCGGGCAGGTTTGTCTAGTCCCTCTGCCTCTGCCCTTCCTGCAGCACGTGCCTGGCTGCCGGAGACCACACCTGCAGCCTCACCACATGGTTTGGCACAAATCCCCTGTGTGACTGGTCACTGGGGTTTTTTCCACTGAGACATGAGTCACACACAGTCAAATGCACAAACTGTTACGCATACAGTAGGGGACACTACATGCATCTACGCCCCTATGACCACCACCCAGATCTAGAACATTCCCGGCACCCCAGAAACGTCCCTTGTGCTCACTGCCAGCCCATGTCCTCCCCTTCCTGGGCCCAGAGGTCCCCACTGTTCTGATGCCCATCACCACAGTGACCGCTTTGCTCGTTCTTGAATTTCACATAAATGCGATCAGACAGCCCGTGCTCCTTTGTGTCTGGCTTCTTCTCCTCAACATGATCTGGAAGGTTCACCCCAGTATTTCAGGTTCTTTTCTATTACCGTGTAGTATCCTGAGGGAGGACTATCCCACAGTCTACTCATTCATTCGGACGTTTGCCTGGTTCTCCAACCTGGGCTCCTGCGAAGCTGATAGGAATATCATTGTACGAGTCGCTTCGCAGACTCAAGTGCTCCTTTCTCTCGGGGGCATCTGTGGGGGCAGAAATGCCAGGTCACGGGGTGGGTGGATGTCTGCGACCCTTCCTGAAGGGACCGCCAGGCTCCCACAGCCGTCAGACCACCCCCACAGGCAGTGCGGGAGAATTCCGGTTCTCCACACCCTGGCTGACGCTCCATATGGTCGGGCCCTTGTCGTTGCTCTAGTGGAGGGACGGCTGGGCCACTGTTTTTAAATGACTGAGGTGGAATGCCTTTCCCCCTGTTGGCCTGATGTTTTAGCTTGTCCCGGCCACTGAGGAGCAGGAGGGTGGGAGGCGGTCACGGAATGGGATGTGGCCACAGCCCAGGAGGTGGCGGGGAGCGGGAGGCCTGAGTGGGGCTGAGGCAGAGGATGGAAGCCGAGGGATGTCAGGAGGGCTGGTGGGAGGCAATAGAGCGTGGCGAGGATGGGCAGGGCTCTAGGGTCAACTGTCTGGACCCTGGGGTGGCCAGCGGCAGATGTCCCCTCTCCAAGTGGCTCAGGGATGCTCCTTATCTCATCAAGACAGGGGACATTGCCAAGCCTGGGTGACTTGAAGGTTCAGGGTCCCGGTTCTTTCTTCCTTCTACTTGGCCTTTTTTTTTTTTTTTTTTTTAAAGATTTGAGAGTTTGAGAGCATGGGTGAAGTGGGGTAGAGCCAGAAGGAGAGGGAGAGAGAGTTGTAAGCAGACTCACCCTGAGCGCAGAGCCTGATGCAGGGCTCAGTATCATGACCTGAGCCGAAATCAAGTTGGACGCTCAACTGAACGAGCCCCCCAGGCACCCCTCTACTTGGCCATTTTTAGCGTATTGACAAGGCAGAATGGTGGCAACATGGGAACTTCACCCAAAACCGTCCGAGGCTGGGAGAGATTCCCTTTCTTGTAAGAGCAAGGAACACTTCCCAGATGACCCCTTCCAGCCCTCCACCCCCACTCAAGGCTTCCCCCAGCATCTCAGTGCCTGGAACCACCCCACAGACCCATTCATAAACCCATCACTGGCCAGGGGAGGGGTACATTTTCCCCATAGCCTACACAGTTGCTCCCCTGTGGTCTTTCCCTGAACATGCTGGGGATGTTCATAGGGCATTTGCTCATGCTGCTCCCCCACTTGAAATGCCCTACCAGATCATTCTATCTGGAAAAGAACTATTTCAAAGTCACCTCCCGAAGCCCTCTTCTACCCCCAGCTTGGCTTATGGTCTTCTCGGGGTGCCTACAGCCTCTGGGACCCCACAGAGGGTGGGCAGCATGGCCAGTCCTTGATCAACTCCCCCAGAGCCCAGCCTGGACTACCAGGAAAGGCTGTGGGGGTCAGGCGAGGCCGGGGCACTCGTCATTCCATCTTGGCCACAGCCCCGTAGTCGCACCACCTAGCCTGGGCTTGCCAGTGCTCACGACCAGGCTGGAGGCTTCCAGCCTGGTGGGCCTGGGGCGGCCACGTCCACCAATCCCCCAACCTTGCCCAGGGTTGGCCGTGACCTCTGAGCACAGCCTCAATATAGGATTGGGGCCCGAAAGGCACCCATCTGACAGGGAATCAAATGAAGGCTTAGAGAGGGGGTGTGGCTTGCCCAAGGTCATCAGGGGCAGAGCGTCGGTTCCAGACCTCTCTCTGAGGCCTGGGCCCAGGGCCCACCCTGGGCCTTCTCAGACGTGGAGACACACCTGAATCACCGGGGGTCCAGACCTGGTATTTCTAACGGGCTTCCCGGTGACCTGGCTGTGACTGCAGGTCCACACGGAGAGGACAAACTCCCTTCTCGCCTCCGCCCTGGGAGCTCCCACGCCTCCCCTCAGGAAGGGTGGAGTGCTGGGGGGTGTGGGTGGTGAGGCCCCCACCTTCATAACCCGCCCTGCCCCAGCAGGCCTGGACACCAGAGCTGCGGGAACATTTTATTAAGTTAAGAAGGCTCATGGGGCAGGAGAGAAGCCTTCCTGGGGCGGCTCGGGCAGCTCCCTGTCCAGCACCACCACCCGGACAAGGAGGTGAGACCTTAAGGGACAGCTGCCGGCTCCCTCTGCCCGTCTGTCCCTCTGTCCAGAGTCCCACCGTGTGCGGCGCCTCAGGGCAGGAAGTAGTTAGTGGGAGGTAGGGTAGGAAGAGGGCGGCTGGCTCCCTGCCTCTCCCACCAGAGTCCACCCTGCCATGACCACTGCTGGGCGTCTGCTAGACCCCTGGGGCAGGCCCGCGGGCCCAGAAGCCCGAGCAGGTGGCTAGAGCCGGAGGGCGGACCAGCAATGGAGGCACATGGCCTCCAGGCGTTGCTTTTCTCAAAGTATAATGTGTTTTGGAAAAAAAAAAGGGAAAAAATCTATATAACAATCTCTTCACATATAAAATCCTGAAGAAGGTGCAAGGTAAGACCCAGTGCGAGGGGCGCGCTCAGATACGCAGAGTGTGTGTGTATGTGTGTGTGTGTGCATGTGCGTGCGTGTGTGTGTGTGTGTGTGTGTGTGTGTGGTGGGTATGAGTGCATGTGCGGCCCACAGAGGGTGGCGAGAAAGCTTGGCTTCTGACTTCCATCCAGCAGGAAGGAGAGCGACTGACTGGTCCCCTCAGGCCGGGGGAGGGTCTGCTGGCGCGGCGAGGCCACCAGCACCTGGAAGACAAGAGTTGGGGAGCTGCAGGCTCAGGCCAAGCACGGTGGCCGAGAAGGCTGGGCCAGACCTGCTCCTGTTCCTCTGGGCTTCTCCCTCCCGAGCCTGGCCCCCAGGGCAGCCTCTCCCCACTGCCTCAGGAAGGCCACAGGGGTCGATCCGAAAGCAGAAGCCCCTGGTGGCGGATGTGGCATCAGGAGAGGCAGCGTAAGAATGCTCTGAAGCCTGGGACATCAAGGATGGCCGTGAGACTAAGTCTCTGGGGGGCCCAGCCCCGACCGTGGTATCAGTGGCGTGGAACTCAGTGGAAGGAACGTTGTCATTGATTGGTGACACGGGCCATGCTGCCAGCTTGGAAGGTGAGGCCAGCAAGCCGCATTTGCTGGGGTCCCCGCGGGTGCCCTGACGAGGAGTACGGGCTCGGCAGGCTGTGGGCGGGGCACCGCGCTAAGTGCCTGCAGTGGCGGGGGACGGGGGGGTGGGGGCACATGGCCACGACTGGGCCCCTGGAACTGCCCCCCTCTGAAGAAACACGCCCAGGTCCACATCACAGCCCCCCAGCTCCCTGTGGCTAGTGCCACCGTCCCCGCTTACAGAGAGGGAAACAGAGGCCACAGCAAGAGAGAGTGCCAGGGGAGGTGGCGCCGCGAGTCAGGTGTGGGTGAGCCTTGAGCTCCCCGCTCTGCGCCCAGTGCCCCACCAGGCCTCTCCCAGCTCGGCCCAGCCCAGCCCAGCCCTCCTCTCCCCTCCCCTTAGCACTCACCTCTACTCAGCCAGGCTGTTGCGCACGGATTCCTTCTCCTGCAGGGCGGCCATGGCGAGGCGCAGGTGCTCCTTCAGCTGCTCGATCTCCCGCTCTGACCGCGTCTTGATGTGGTTCAGCTCCACGTACACATCCTGGTACTTCCCCGAGGTGAAGCGCTTGTCCTGGGAGGGCGTCCAAGGGCCATGAGGGCATGGAGGCCCCCTTCCTGCCTACCCGGCCCACGCCCACCATGCCCCCCACCGGCCAGCACGAAGCCTCCAGGCTCCTCCACGCCCCGGTGGCCTGGTTCCTCCAGATGCTCCCTTGGCAGCCCCCCCGGCCCAGGTGCACCCTCCCGGTGCGGCCCAGTGACGGCGACCAGCATCACTGCCGTCCCTCAAGATGGGAGCTGAAGCTCAGGGAGGGGAAGCTTTTGTCTAAGACCACACGGCAATGAGTGGCCAAGGTATGAACCTGGTCAGCCTGGCCTGGGGCTGGGGCCCCTTCTGTGAGTGTGACTCACACAACCTCCTGGAGCCACCAACACCTGGGGGTGCCAAACCCACAGGGACACAGCCCCGGGCGGGCTGCAGTCTCATAGCCCTGGGCCCAAATCCTGGCCCTCCCCACTGCCCGCCGCATGGCTCACTCCTCACTGGACCATGGGCGCCCCTGCACGGGGCCTTGGGTCTTTTTCGTTCACAGCTGTCTCCCCAGCACTGAGCACGGTGCCCAGCTCACAGTAGGTGCTCAATTAAGTATCTGCTGACTAAATAAAGCCAAGTGTGGCCATGGGCAAGTTGCTCACCCTCTCTTAGCCTCAGTGTCTTTGTCTATAAATAGGGACAAGGACACGTACGAGGGAGAGACACCAAGAGAGCCATGAATGAGAGGGGAGAAGGCTGGCCGGCAGAGTGGGTGCTCTCGGGATGGGGCACTGAGGCGGGTCCGGAGGGCTCCTGTCCACCAGCTCTGAGTCAGACCCTACCTTCTGGAGCATCTGCAGCTCGTCCCGGAGACATTGTACCTCCTTCTTCAGGTACTGGAGCTCGTTCTCCTTCACTCGCAGCAACACCTAGGGTCATGGGGACCGGGCTGACCCAGGGCCACAGCACCCTGCAGGCTGGCTTCTCTCTGCTTCAGGCCCCTAGAATGTAACTCCCAACCAAGGAGTTGTGCACCAAGACGCACCACACCCCAGGGCCAGGCTCTTCCAGGAAGCCCTCTCTGATTTCTCCTTGCTGTCTCACCTCTGTCCATACTAGCAAGTGGGTATCTCATAATCACTTCTGCTGCTGCCCTAACACAGCACGCCGCCCTCAACTTGAGGGCAAAGAGGGTAACCATAGTGTAGCCCCCCAGGGAGCCAGAGAGGGCGGGCCTCCCTACGAAATACCTCATTAACCCCTCCCCAAACCCCAAGGGGCAGGGCTTGCTATTCTGACTTGACCAAGTCAGAGACAGGTTCGGCCAGGACTGGGGAGGCTTAAAAGCTTTGACGCCGAAGCCAGACTGCCAGGTTCAAATCCCAACTCCTGTCCTGACTACCTGCGAGAGATCTGGCAAGGCACCCGACCTCCCTACGTCTCAGTGCCCTCATCTGTAAACAGGGACAGTGATAATGTCTACCTTGTACGACTGTCACAAAGACTCAATGAGTTAGGAGATATGAAGGCCTTCCAGACGTTCCAGACACAGAGTAAAGCCATAAATAAATTTTCATAAAATAAAGCAAAATAAAATAAAATACTAGGGGATCCTGGGATCACACACATTTTCTCATTACAACTTCTCCCAGTAAGGGGGACGCTAGCCTCCTTTTACAGATGAGCTCCTGGGGCTCAGAATGGTGGGGTGACTTGCCATGGTCACCCAGCAGCTAGGTGGCAGGCCCCGGATGGCAGGGCTAGACTCTGGCAGTAGGGTTTTCTCACAGGTGGCTCTCCCAGCTGCAGTGGCTTCTCCTCCCTGGGACCTGGGCCAGCGGGGCCATGCCGTTCCCTGCTGCGGGGCACAGCCAGCCTGTCGGGGTGCTGAGAAGCAGCCAGGCCGCCTGGCACAGGGGTAGGCTCACCTCCAGCTCACAAGAGCTCCGCTCGCTGCCTCGCCCACAGCCGTCCCCGGTGCCCTGTGAGGCAATGAAGCCGCGCAGCTGGTCGATCTCCTCTGACAGGCGGGCGTGCAGCTCCTGGGAGGCACGGGCGGTCAGTGCAGGGAGGACGGCCACCGTACCCCCCACCACGGGCCGGGCTCACCTGGTTGTGGCGCAGCAGCTCCTGGCCCTCCTGCTGGCAGCGTCGCAGCGTGTGCTCCCGCTCCTCAGCCTGCCGCGTCAGGGCCCCGATCTCCAGGCACTTCTGCGAGTACTGCTCCGACAGCACCTGCAGCTCCCGCTTCAGCGCCGCCACATCGGACCTGTCCCGGGGGCAGAGGAGGGCACGGATGGCGTGGGACTCGGCTCAGGAGAGATGCAAAGCAGCTTCGGACTTCATGTTCCCGCTCTGATTTTGCCTTCAGCCCGCTGTGGGACTGGGGAACTGGTGACAGGCTCCTTGGGCAGCAGGTGCCCCCTCCACGAGGTAGGGGTTAAGCCTCAAAGGCCTCTGCAGCCCTAACATTCCAGAACCATCCTCTGCGGTGGGGACACCTACTGGCCGAGGGTGGTACTGCAGCCCAGCTCTAGGGGACGCAAACCAGAAGCCGCAGAGGCTGAGACCCGCTGGACACAAAGAGGCCTAAGGAACTATCTCCGGGCACTGGCATGGGGGTCTGGCTGAGGGCCCCCTGCCGCTGTTTCCTGTGCCAGGTGACTGGATCGGGAGTCTCAGCTGGGGGAAAAATGCCATGTCCTCTGTCAAGGGACCTCTGCACAGGTTCCTGCATCATCGACACCAGGGTGGGCAGCCCCTAGCTCAGAATGAGGCCCAGCCCGCAGACCCCGGAGTCCGGGTGCCATCTTACTGGTGCTGCTTGCGAAGACCATCGGGGCCCTGCTGGAGACTCCGTGTCTTGCTCAGTTCCCGGCTTAGCTCCTCCTGGTAGGCCTTCTTCATGGCTTCAATGGCTAGAAGCAGGGCAAGGGCATGGGGAGAGCTTGGGGAGGGGTCAGGAGCAGTAAGCTCCACCTCCTCCAAGTCCCCACACGGACCATGCAGACAGGGCCAAAGAGCACTGAGCTGGCCTGTATCAGGCACTGAGTGGCTTTGGGGAAGTTGACCTCTCTGAGCCTGTCTATCAAGGGAGGATACCAAAATCATGGTCTGCTGGGGTGGGACAGCCCTGGGGCGACACCTCAGTATCGGACCGCTGGAACCTCTTGTCACTGACGTCCGGGTGGGACCCCACACAGCCCACCAGCCCTGCAGAGCCTGGGCCGAGCTCTCTGGCCCAGGCCGCTGATCGTACTCAGCACAAGGACGGCAGCTGGTACAAATGCGTGCAACTTTTCACAGGGGACTTACCCCCCACCCCGCCCCGGGCCTTGGGTCCTTTGTTGGAAAACGGGGAAAACAATAGCACCTTCTCTCGTGGGTTACTGGAAGCTGTGCAGAGAGCATTTGGAACGCCCGGCCCAGAGTAGATGAGCAGAGAGCTCCCGCGGGCTTATTTTCCAGACTGCCAGCAACCAAGGACCAAGTGTTTTCACACTCACACAGGGCGGTTGGGAGGATTAAACAAGCCCTCATCCATAATCTTATCCATAATTCTAAAATCCAAAGGCTCAGAACACTGGAAGTTTTTCATAATAACTCCTTCGGTGGCAAACCCTGACCTGAACAGACGCAAGGCCATCTGTGGTCATTCACAGCCCACTTAAGCATGACTCTGAGAAGTTTCTCGGTGAAAACCTTCGCACTAGATTTCACAGAAGAGCCCAGACTCTGCTGGAAAGGATATCTCATGGTTGTACTAGGTTATCTCCCTAAAACACAGAACACACTGGCTCCAGGGTTTGGGATAAGGGGCCGTGGGCCTGAGTGCATGAAGCACATGGCTCAGTACTGGCAGGTGGAAAGTTCTAGATCAAGGGACTTCTCTCATCACTGCCATGATTCTGGAAACCCCATGGGAGTTCCTGGGATGTGCCAGACCCACACAGGAGGTAAGCAGGGAGCACAGGGAGGGAGGGAGATGTCCAACATCTCAGGCGTTCCTGTTTCTGGCTTGGGAGAGCAGAGGGTGGGGTTCAGGGCCTGGCTCTGCAGTCAGGGTGCTCTGAGCTCTAACTCTCGCTCTGCCATCTCCAAGCTGTGCCATCTGGGACAAGTCACTAACCTCTCTGAGCCCCCTTTTCCTCATCTGTGAAATGGGGTCCCTCCGTCAGGCACCGCAAAGAGCTAGGGGTGCTTGCGTGGGGAACGTGGCTTAGCAACAGCTGACAGCTTTGCTCCTGCCCTCTCCAGGGTCCAGCCTGCCCCACTCCCAGGGCCGCAGCTGAGCAGTCTGTACCCCAGCAAACGGTGCGCACCTGGGTATGGAGTTGGCACCCAGTGTGGGTGTGCCTTAGGGTGAGATCCCCAGTGGCTTTGGGCCCCTGAGGAAGAGGAGCTACAACCCAGGAGGACATGGGGGTTCAGGGGGGCTTTTACTGCCTGTTTCCCCTTCTCATGTAGAAGCAGAGGCCAGTTCTGGGGGCTCCACCCCCTCCTAGACCCCTTCCCCACGTTTGGCACTAGACTCCCCCCGCCTTATTTAAAGTCCTCCCCAATTTCAGCGTGGACCTGCAGCGGGAGGCTGGTGGGGCCCAGGGTCCTCACCTGAGGCCGTGGCCGCAGTCTCCTCCGCCAGGAGCCACTCCTTCTCCTGCTGTAGCCGCTGCAGCTCGCGCTCGTGATGCCGCTGCAGTTCTGCCATGACCTGCTGGTGCGAGGACTCCATCTCGGCCAGGCTGCGCTCGCATGCTTCCTGCGGGCGGGAGTCCAGCTGGATCCCAGGGCTGCTCCCACTGCCAGGATGATGGCCATTCCCCAGCCTCAGGGTCACGCCCGCCCCGGGCCAGCCCTCTCCACCTCTCCTCTCTGGAGCTGGGCCCCACTTACCACACCTGCCCCTGCTCCAAGAATCCACAAACCTCACCCTGTCACTCTCCATCTCCCAGCCCTTCGGGTGCTCCTGTCCGGCGGGGTCAAATCCCTGCTCCTGTGTCTAACCCTCATGGCCTCAGGCCGGGCCTTTCCCCACCAAGGAACTCCAGTTAGGAGAAATCATTCGCGGCATGGTCACAGCTCTGAGCTTTGGCTAAGGCTAAGCCCTCTGCCTGGAACGTTCTTCTGCAACTTTCTCTTCCAGGGTAATGGACTTGGCCTGTAGTCCAGCTTAATGTCCTCCCTGCTCTCTCTGGACAGCCTCTGCCCTGGCTCCACCAGACTATACATTCTCCAAAGACAAGGAAGACCTGATCTAGCTCGGAGCCCCGCAGGGTCCGGACCAGAGCCTAACAGGTGGCAGGTGCTGAGTGAGCTGAAACTGATGATCACAGGATAGGGCCTGTAGTGTGGCTACAAGTAGGCCGGCTTCGAAGAGTCACCTGCGACAGGTGCGTGGAGTGGGGGGAGGCAGTTGGATATTGTCACCACATTTTTAGTAACCCCCCCGTCGACTGCAAAGAAAGTCACATGTGTACAAAGATTCTTAGACAGGGGTATTCCCTACGGGAAGGCTGGTAAGAGATGAAAACCAGAAACGACACCTAGCAAGGGAGCCCTTAAATAAATGATGGGATCAAACCCTACAAAAGCCCCTGGGAAGATGGGGAAGGGCAGAGCTGCCCACGTGGATGGCTGTGGAAAGGTGTCCCAAAAGTTAGGTGACTCAGGCTTGTCTCTGACAACACATACTATGTGATCCCATTTGCCGAAACAACACAGAGGCACGCATCCCGTGTGCCTCCACACGTGTCAAACACAGCGGAGGGTATGCGGGACAGTGTGGGGGTAGAGTAGGGGTACACAGGGATGCCCATGTCCTACTCCCTAGAACCTCTGAATGTGTCACCTTATGTGGAGCCGGGCATTGAGGTTGCTAATCAGCTGACCTTAAAATAGGGAGACCATCGGGGATTAGCCCCTGAACCCAGTGGAGTCACGGGGCCTCGGATGCGGAAGTGGAGGCAGGAGAGCAGAGAGGAGAAGTGACCACACAAGGTCAGTGATGGGAAGTCAAGGGGCCTGACTCTCGATTGTGGGCTTTGCAGATGGGGCCAGGAGCCCAGGAATGCAGGGGGCCAGAAGCTGCTGGAAAAGGCGAGGAGACGAGTTCCACCCAGAGCCTGCTGAAAGGATTTGAGCCCAGCGAGACCCTGGTTAAGCTGCTCCCCTTCAAGTCCATGATAAGATACATCCTTGTTATAAGCTGCAGTGATCTGTTCCAGCAGCAACAGGAAAATCCCGGATGTGCTCCGATGGTGAGCAAGGTGACCCTGGAGGGGGCGGAGCAGGAAGGCGAAGCAGAGCCCCTGTGGTCATTTCTAACCTTTTGATTGGATTGAATTTTTGAAGATGTAAACGTATTTTTTATGTAATGAAATTTAAGAGCACTAAGGAAAGGGGAAGAGCCCTGGAGGAAACCGAAGCTGAGAGCCAGATAACAGAATATATCCCATGCCATAGCGCACCTCGCAGTGTGGGGGGGACTGACCCCCACCTCTCCAGCAGCTACTGTCTGGCAGAAGGGCCAGGTGTTCTGAGTGGAGGGCAGGTAACGCCTGTCCCCCTCTAGTCAGAACAAGGGAACATGGCTTTGGAGTTTCACACACCTGGTCCTGATCCTCGCTGTACCGGAGTGAACTTGAATGAGCCCCCTCCCCACGGAGCCTCAGTGTCCTCTTCTATAACACAGGCCCATAAGACCAACTCATGAGGGTCCCTAAGATAAGCCCACCTATAGAGATGGGCCAGATGACACAGGCCGACCTGGCAGCTAACAGGAGGTCCAGAGGCAGAAACCAGCCCACGAGGAAGGAGGGGCTCCTAGAAGGCCCAGTGCAGCTCTCTCTGATCTACCTTCAGGAGGGTCCAAGGTGTCCAGTGGCCACCTCTGATAGGGATCCAAGTAGACAAAAAAATGCCCGTTACTCTACAGGAAGCCGGTGGTGGGGGTGGGGGGTCAGAGGAGACATAGGAGCCCCGGCCGGTGAAGCCCCAGAATCCCCCCACTCCAGCTACTGTCCTATGTGGTCAGCTCCACAAGCTAAAAGAGGGACGCCCACCCAGACGAAGATACCAGGTGCAGAATCCCTCCCCAGCTGTCACCTCTCCAGGGTCCCCTGAATCCCCAGCCACCTCCTCCTGGGTCGGAGCGGGTAGAGATGGCTCAGCTCCTCTTCTCTGGCGCCCCTCCTCTACCAGTCTTTGGCTCTGTTTTCTTATCATTCCCTTCTCACCTGTACCCCCCCAATTCCATTTGCACCCCTGCCCATCCCAACCTAACAGGATGAAATAGCTGACAGCCCTTTGTGTTCCCAGTGGCCCCCTGGGGACCAGGAAGCCTGGACTGCAGACACAGGTCTGCCTCTAGCTTGAAGGTCTCACCTCCTAGGCCTCAGTTTCCCCACCCATAAGCTGGGCAATCAAAACAGTGCTCTCCAAACTTCATTTAAATGAGAAATCTTTTCCCAAAGGAAATCTAATGCAGGTTCCAACAGTAAAACAGACAGATAAGGCTGCTCTGATGCCAGATACCGATGGCTGTGAATGGAACCACCCAAAAAGGCAGCTCCTGGGGAGTTCAGGGGCTCCGAGTATACTTTGAAGCCCTCTGGGTGGAGGTCTCTGTGGGGTGTCCCTGCTGCCTGGGGCACCAGGGGCATGTGGGGCCTCACCCAGCCTGAAGAAGCCCCACCCACTCCTTCCTCTGGCCTCAAGGGAGCCTTTGACAACCCTGGTCCCTCCCGCCTATCCTGCTCCACTCCCCTCTCCACATCAGGTGACCCCCAAAACTAGCCCCTCTCCCCCAGCCAGGTCCCAACTCCCCTCGACCCTGGGCTCCCTTCAGCTGAACGCTCTACCCACCACTCAGCCCCATGGGGCTCCCTGGCCTTGCACAGCGGCCCAGCCTCAGGGCCTCTGGAGGCTCCCCACTGTCTTCCTTGGGCCCAGTCACCCAGTCCTCACCTCTCCCTGCACATACCCTCCTGCAGCCCTCTCTCCCCCAGCCCCCGTCCTAGCCCCCGACATCGCCCTTGCCCGCTCCCAAACCCCCCTCCACGCCAACACCACTCTCCTGATATCATTGTCAGACCCCAAACCCCCCCAGATCTGCGGAATGAGATCCCAACTCCTTGGCTTGCTGGACGTCTTCACTGTAGACACCTACCAGCCCTCTACCTTCTGCCCCAGCCCGTGCCCCCACCCCAAAACCGCTCCGCAAAGCCACCTCCAACCCTGAAACTTCTAGAAGGCCCCGCGCTCAGAGCCCAGGACCCCAGCAGTCTCTTCTACTTCAGGCAACGGCGTGCTGACTGGAGGCAACCGACGGTCAACTCTTCACAACTCTGTCACACAGTTGTTAAGCAAAGCCATTTTAAAAATTAAGTTATATAAACTTATAATTAACTACACAGAACACAAAGGGGATACTCAAAATTCATCACTTCCTAATTATTTCACTGCATTTTATTATTGTCTATGCTCTTGAGGTACTTTTTTTTTTTAAGATTTTATTTTTAAGTGATCTCTACACCCAACATGGGGGCTGGGACTCAAGGACCCTGAGATCAGGAGTCCCGCGCTCCATGGACGGAGCCAGCCGGGAGCCCCTGTGCTCTCAGGTTTATTTACATTTTCTGCATCTTGTCTGGTAGAAATGCTCTATGATTCTGTGCGAATATCTCTTCCCAATTCGGTGTTCAGGGACATCAGCCACAGCAGGAGAATTTATACCATGAAAGTTGGGAAACATCACAAATCAGGGCTTGATTTACTGTTTTGTGATTGTCTGGACTTTAGCAAGGGCTGAGAAAATGCTAATAATGCAGATTAAACTCCCATGTCTGCCAATTTTTTTTTTAAAGATTTTATTTATTTATTAGACAGCACAAGTAGGCAGAGAGGCAGAGAGAGAGGAGGAAGCAGGCTCCCTGCTGAGCAGAGAGCCGGATGCGGGGCTCGATCCCAGGACCCTGGGATCATGACCTGAGCCGAAGGCAGAGGCTTTAACCCACTGAGCCACCCAGGCGCCCCATGTCTGCCAAATTTTTAACCATCACACTGGAACTAGAACACAGACCTGAGAACATACTCCTAAATGGAATTTTCTCAAAAGAAAACTATTATCCAGTTCGGCCAAGAAGTTACTCGTGACATTAACCAAGTAAAGTTCTGACATATGTCTTCTCGTTTTACTCAACGACATGAACAAAACTGTCAACCAACATTCACGTTTGAACAATCCGCGTTTGCCAGTTAGCTGATGATACAAGCATCCGGGAAAACCAGTGAAAAGTATTCTGACACGAGTCAGTTCGCTATATATGGAATTCACAAGGAAAGGGATATATTTTGTATTTGTACACTGTATCCTAAATGTCCTTTATATCAGTAAAATTGATAGTAAGCCATGGCCAAATGTCCCCAGAGGAACAAAATCAGCCCTAGCTGAGAACCACTTGTCCCAGGCAGACCTAGTGTCCCCTAGGGGCTATCGGAGGGTCCCACATTCCACAGGCCACCTGCCGGAAGGTCTTGGCCTGACAGGCACGAGCGGGATCTCTCCGGCCTGAGGCAGCGACCTTGGAGGCCTGCCCGTTGGGGATCCCACTCCCCACTGGGTCTCCTTCCTGGGTGGTGTGGGAGAAGGGGTCCAAGTGCAGAGTGTCACGGGGAGCTCACACATGGGCTCTGTAGTCAGCCGGAACCGAACTCACATCCCACCTCTGACCTCTGCAGCTCAGCTGACCTCAGGCAAGTCCTATAACCTCAGTGGCTTGTCTGTAAAATGGGCACAGTGATCACGTCTACCCGAGGGGCACTTTTAATGAGACATTGCAGGTCAAATGACACCCATGGGTGTTAAAACAGTCCCAGAACATTGGCTGTTCTCCGAAAGCTCGGCAACCAGAAGCCTGCCCGCAGCCCCCACCGAACAGCCCCTCGGCCTCACCTGCGAGATGTAGCCCGGGGGGATGTGGCCGTCTTCCTGGGACCTGGGTGCACCCTGTAGAACCTCTCCCTGAAGACGCC
Source organism: Mellivora capensis (assembly GCA_004024625.1). NCBI lineage: Eukaryota > Metazoa > Chordata > Mammalia > Carnivora > Mustelidae > Mellivora > Mellivora capensis. Next base: position 22,201 of record PISX010017951.1, on the reverse strand, counting down.
ATGCTTCCAGCTGGGCACGAAGAGACTGGACCTACAAGGGGATTGGGGGGGTGGTCAGTGGGAAGCTGGAAGCTGGGAAAGGGGTATTGGGAGGCAGCGAGGAGTCCTGGGTTCGAGCAGGGGAAGCAGCCTGTGGTGGAAATGCAGGCAAAGGGGACATTTCAGCTGTTTCCTGGATAGCCAGGTCAGTGACCCAGGAGAACTTTGTCCCAGAGAAAACTAACCAGGATTGGGAGCAGGACACTGTGGTCACAGACCCTGATCGCATTACGTAGGAGGTGGTCTCTGAACCTCAGTTTCCCACCAGTACAACTGTGACGAGGTCTACTCTCTGGGACCCTGAGACTGCTCAGGGAGCCAATACAGGTAAAGGAGGCCGAGGAGGAGGTATACAGAAGGTGCTTATTAAGTGGTCTCTCCCTCTTCCTTTCTCTGTGGTTGCTGAGGACAAAACGAAGAAGGAAAAAAATGCCCCAAAACAAGAAACACCGAGGTCCAGGAAATAAGATTCCAGTTCCCAAGAGTCTCAGCGAATCAGGGTTGAACCCCCCATCACTAGGTATGCCAGATAAATGCCACAGTGTGACCGCAGGCAAAGGTGGGGCACTGGTGGCGCAAGGGGGCTCCCGGAGGCCAGCAATGATGCCTACCTCCTTCTCCAGGGCCTCGTGGCTGTCACCTGGGGGCCCCCGGCGCTCCCCGCGGCTCTGATTGAGCAGGGCGGTGAGAGGCACCCGCTTGTTCTCCCGCAGGGGCAGCTTCTCCAGCTCCTGCCACTTCTTCTCAATCTCCTCACTGAGCCGGCTCTGCTGGTCCTCAGTCAGGGGGGCACCCAGGCCCCGGCGCAGCTCCTCGCCAGCTGCGGTCTCCAGGGGCCGGCCAGCCGTGGCCTCAAACCACTTGCGTCGCTCCTCGGAGCGCTGGGCCAGGTCCCGCTCCAGCTCCTCCTGCTTGGCTGGGCGGTCAAGCGTGCGGGCCGGGCCGCGGACCCGCTGCGGGGAGCCCTGCGTCAGTGGGGACAGCTCCACGTAGTCCAGGGCCTGCCGTTGCCCGTCCGTCTTCCGCGGGCCGCCCCGGCCGATGACCTCAGAGCCCCCCCGCTGCTCTCCCGCCTTCAGGGAGCCCTTCTGGGTGCTGTAGCCGTGCAGTGTGTTCTCCTTGTTGCAGTCCGAGAGCCTAGGGGGGCCACCAGAGCCTTGTCAGGGGGACGGAGTGAAGGGTCAAGCACTTGCGCAGCACCCCCCCCCCGGCCCCCCAGGGCAGGGCTGGACCCCCATCTAGAGGTTAGGACCTGGGCTTCGTCACTAACAGACCCTGGGAACCATTCCAGGGCCCACACTTAGCAGCAGAGGCACTGGGAGAGCTGGGTTCCCTCTTGGGCCCCCAGGGACCTCATCTGTAACACGGGCCGACGAAGCCGCTCACAGGACGGACAAGAGGCCCCGGGGGAGGGCAAGCATGGAAAGCAACCGGGGCCCTTGGCCAGTGCTTGTCACAGCATCGTCACCAGAAGTGTGGTTTAAGGCACGGTCCGGGGCCCCAGGGGCTCATGGGAGAATAGGGAAGACGAGGTGAACCGTGGTAAAGAGCTGGACGGTGACGGTGACCGGAGCGCCGACTGCGGCAGGCCTCCCCTTGCTCCGTTAGTAACAGCGGGCTACGTAAGTGAGCCAGCTAGAAACGACACCCCGCCCTCAGCACCCCTTGCAGCTACGGGGCCCCGTGACTACGTTCTGGCCAGGGGTGTGGTTCCCTTTAAAGGACGGGCCATGCCCTGGCTGGACTCCATGCTGGGACTCCGTGAGAACCGAGCCCGACGCAAAGGTGTGCGCTGTGGGCCGCAGAGCTGCCCCACCAGGTCTGGATCATGCACCTCTGGATTGTTCTGGAGAGAGAAAGCAAGCTCTCCCTTATTTTTGCCTGTGTGTGTGTGGGGTGGGGGGCTTCTTTGTTAGAGCCACTGGGCCTACAGACGAACTGAAAGTCCAGCTGTGAAGGCCCCCGAGTCCACAGGGGGCTTCCGCGCACATCCCTCCCATGAAGCCGATGCCACGCTCAGCACGACAGATGAGAAATCGGACCCTCAGACAAGGAAGTCACTGACCTGGGGTTGAACAGCTAAAGTTTGGCCCAGGAGTGGGGCTCAGACTTGGGTCCCCCACCACCACACACTGCTCGTGCTGTCCAACTGCTGTGGTTCCCAGCCCCCTGCGGGCGGTGAGTGTTTATACTGTGTGGGGGCTCTCCCAGCAGCCCAGTTCCCCTACCCTCCAGCACGGCGACCTCGGGTGGGGTGAGCACCTCACCCAGACGACCTAACCACACGCTCTCCCCAGTACAGGCTTAGACATGGCTCCCACGGCTCCCAGACAGTCGGCTACCTCGCGGGGGCCTTTGACTTACTGGCATCTTCTCTAAAGAGTCAAGGTCCCCTCCCCTCCTTTCAGGATGTGGGGACCATAACGGGACGGCAGGAAAACCTCAGATCCTCCCAAGTATTTTCGGGTGAGTGCCAACAATGCTCACTGGCCTCTCTCCATTCTGTTGATGGAGAAACTGAGGCCCCAGAGGTACAGCCACGGGGCCCTCGGCTGGGTGCCAGAACCCCACTGAGGGATGCAGGGGTGGGTACCTCCCTCAAGGTCCCAGGCCGGCTTGGCACATACTTGGTGACATCTGGGGCTGTGGTGGGTCGCACAGTCTTCCTCAGAGCCTCGATCCAGTTTCGCCGGATACCCGAGGTCATGGCCGACAAGGTGTAGACGGCATCCTTGGTCTGCAAGTCCACCCCGCGGGCAGGTTTGCCACATGGCCAGCCCTGCCCGCCCCCACCCCTGCTCCCTCGCCACTGTGCGCCCCAGGGAGGGTGGCCCTTTCCCCGCAGGACGGAACCTGAGGTCCTGCGCCCAGGGAGGAGCAGGGGGTGCCAAAGCTCCCTCCACCGATGGCTCCAGGATCTCCACAACGTCCTGCCCTCCCCCGCCACCCGTGAGCTCTGGGGCCTCCCCAGACACGCCAGGCGTTGGCAGCAGAGCTTCTGACCGGCTCTGAGGACAGTGCCTCCGGGACAGCGGGTGACAGGGGCCTGTCTCGAAGCCCGCCCCCGCCCCCCCCCGCCACCCCAGCGGCACGAGGCTCACGTGGATCTGGAAGCCATAGTTGCGTTGCACGGCGTACTCGGTGACGTCCGTACAGGAGCGCAGGTCGATCTCGCCATCCAGCTCATCGGCCTGCCACAGGGAGCCCACGATGGTCCACGCTTTCCACTGCCCCCACCCAGGCCCCCCGCCCCGATCCCCTTCCAGGGCCCCCCAGCACCTGACGGGGGCAGAGAAACCCCCTCACTCAGTCTCACCTCCTCAGCGGTGGAGTCCCGGTAGTACTTAAGGCTGGAATCTGTCAGCACAAACCAGTGCTTCTTCCACTGCGAAGGAGAGGGACAGTGAGCGAGGGGAGAGGGGCTGTGGGGGTGGGGGACAACAAAACGGGGGTCTGGGCACCATTCTGCAGCTGTCCTGGGTGCTGCTGGGTTGACGGCACCCTCTTCTGCCCTGCTGATGGCCCGGGGGGCAGGGGACAGAGCGGAGGCAGAAACTCCAGATCTGAAGCGTGGCCCCTCCAGGGGCAGCATCTGTGAAATGGGTTGGCTTTTCCTCAGTGCCAACACCTTCCCTTTCCTTCTGGGAGCCCTTCTCTGATGTGTTGACAGTCCTGTAGCCCTCCTGACTCTCTCCATCGAGATCACCATGGTTCCTACATGCAATCCCCCCAGTGCAGACGAGAAAGGGGCTGTGACCTGTGTAAGGTCATTCGCCTGGCAAGTCAGGGAGCAGAACTTTGCATGTCTCTTCCCCTAGACCCCTCTAGGTCACCTCAGTAGCCAAGGACAAGTGTCCCAGAGTGGATGGAAGGTGGCCTGGGGGGAGGTGTCTGAGCGTGGATCCTATTCTGCTCGCTGAGCCGGGTGTCGGTTACACACGTGTTTAGCTTGTGAGAGGATATTCTCTGCACATTTATGACTTGGGCCCCTTTCTGCAGTGCCTGTCTGCTCCAGTGGGGTGAGGCCAGCAGGCCGCGAAGGGCAGGGGAGGGGCACCAGAACAGCTGGATATTAAATACGCCAAGCTCAGCCCACCCCTGGGCTTCCTCCGGCCATTGGCTGGAATGCCAGTTGAGGCCCACCCACTCCCAGGGTCAGCACATGCCACCCAGTCCTTGGCCCTCCAGGGGCTCCCCCACACCAACAAACTCTATCCACGTTAGTCTAAATACTTAGTGTTCTTTCCTTAAGAAGATGGCAAGTTTTCAAGGATGTGCCAGAATGACACTTTCGACTTCTTTGTACACAGCCTCTCCTAAGAAATAGGGTTTAGCATCCAAGAGACCTAGGTTACAATTATTTTATCCCTTGCTAGCTGTGTGTCTTTGATCATGTATCTTGACCTCTCTGAGCTTCATTCTTCTTGGCTTGTCAAGCAGGACTAATAAGAAGTCCCCTAAGCCTTCTTGTGAGGTTAGAAGTATCTATCCCTTCCTTGTATGTCTCTCATGGCACTTAGCATAGGGTCAGGCACTAGGTTACTGGGGACTGTCCTCGGAATGGCCTGAGTTGCCACTCAGGACCTCAACTGTCCCTCTACAAAGCAGGGCTTCTGTGCCAAATCGTCTCTTTGGCCCCTGCAGCCTAATTTACGATGGCTGAGATAGGAGCCAGATGGAGTTCCATGGCCTTAGGCAGCCCAAGTTCTAGGCCTGGCTCTACCACAGGGGCTACTAGGCCCAGAAGAGCTGGAAGCTCAGATGTGGGCCTGTCCCCTGTCTGTGTACCCAGGGGCTGAGCTGGCTGAACTCCCAGGGCCCTTCCAGCTTGGACATTCCAAAACCCTGCGAAAGAAGATGAGTAGCGGCCAGTTCTGGGTGGGGCCCATCATCTCTGCCCTCCAGAGACCCTGGGTGGGGAGGCTAGGAAGGGTCACTGGCAGGGTGCCAGGCCTTGTGTGAGCCTGGAGCACAGCCACCCGCCGACCTGCGAGCAGGCAGCAGGAACGGAAGGCTGTGGGCTGGAGGGAATAAAACATGTGGGTAGGAAACACAATGAGATTCCCTTTGGCTCTGAGCCCTCCCAGGCATGCTGGCTGCACGCAGGCCGAGCCACAGGCGCATGCAGGACAGGGGCGGGGAGCCGTCCCCTCCCAGGCTGAGTGGGCAGGAAGCCAGTTCCAGCTCCCAGACTCCATCCAGCCTGGCAGCTGAAAGGGCAGAACCAGTGAGAGGCCACTGTCCCTCCTCGTTCTAAGTATGAACACATTAGACAAAGGAAGGGTTACTGGCTGAGCTCTGGCAGGGACCCTACATGTCTCGACCTCCCTGACCCTGTTGTCCACCCTGGAAAGAATCGTCATTGTCCGTCATGCCCATTCCATAGATGTGGCTCCTAAGGCCAGAGGAAGCTCTGGCTCGACCACTGGAGCCCCAGGCTGGTCCTCTGAGGCCCACTTCTGCGGGGAGGGAGAGGCTCCTGCATGGCTTAGTCCTTGGGAATCCGCAGTCTCGGGACAGCTGATCTCTTGGAGCCCTTCCACCCCAGACCCAGCCAGCATCATCAAGAGGGGAGAGGGCCCAGGGCCTCTCGGTGACACGAGGGGATGGGATGCAGTGGATGAGGGGCTAGGAGGTCTCTAGTCCTGAGGTCCTGTATGCCTGTGGACTGTTCTAGCAGGCTGAGATGACCGCAGCCTCTGCCTTCCCACGCCCCCAGCCCAAGGCCCTCTGGGACTGCAAGAGAAACCCCCACCCTCACGGTGCCCACTCTGGGCCCCCTGGGCCCCCTCCACTCAGAGGCCAGGCTATCCAGAAGCCTGGACAAGCCGTGGAAGCAGCTCAGCCTGCCGGGCTGCCCCCAAGGACCTGCTGGGGCCCCGAAGCTGCCCAGGCCACCCCCTCCACTCTCGCTGCAGCCCTCCTACCTCTCCGGGCTCGTCCAAGATCGACATCCATCCCTTCTTGAAGTTGAGCAGATCGGGCTGTGGGAAGATGAGTAGGCAGGTGATTTAGGCCTGGTGGAGAGCCAACCAGGACTGGGGTGGAGTGGGCACCCATCTTGCCCCCCAGAGAGACCAGGAGATGGGGGTGCTGAGGGCCCAGGTAACCCCCAAATCTAGACAGGCTCCCAGCCACTGAGGCAGACCTGGCTCCTTTCCCCAACAGTCTCTGAGAGCCAAGAGGGCAGGCAGGGTGACATCCACCGTAGATGTCCAGGCTCCCCCCCTCCACCAGCCTACCTCCTCACCAGTGAGAGACAGGGGCCAGAATGGCTCTGCCTATAGAGACGCCAGAGAGGGCTGAGAACAGCCTGGACCAGCAGGCCCAAGCCAACTGTCCAGCTGATCTCACTGAAGAGGCCAGGAGGCCCACCAGGAAAACGCCTTCATGCCCCCCCATCCCCCACTCACTGACCCTCCCGTGTTCTGACCAGCCCTGCCCTTTCCATGCCTCCTGGAGACCCTGAAAGATGGGAGTCAGGCCCAGGCTAGAGTCAGAGATCCTCTGGTGCCCTCCAGATCTCTGGAAGGACCAGGAAGGTGGCACCTCAGTCCTGGCAAGCCCCACCTGGTGGGTGCTGCCCAGCGGGGCGCGGGCCCAGGGTCTGGGGGCTCCCAGCTGCAGCATGTTCCACAGAGGACTGTGGGCTAGGTACCCCCTCCCCGCCCCAGGGCCTAGATGAAGCAGCCACTTATCCAGGCATTTTCTTTGGCCACGCCCATCTGATGGGCTCCAGCCACCAGACCCTCCTGGCCCAGGCGCAGACTTCTCTTGTCTAAGTCCTGGTTCCCTCAGCAGAGTGTCAGTCAGCCTCTGCTCACTGGCAGGGCAGAGAGTGGGGCGGGCCAGGCTGCAGGGCAGGAAGGAGGCGGCCACCTGTTGCCATGGCCCTGAGCCCACCTATCAGCACCGGCATCATGGCCTCACCAGGCCAAAGTGTCTGGTTGCGTGGAAGGAGCCTGCAGCACGGCTCAGTGGGGTGGGCAGCAGAGACGGCAGCTGGAAACTGGAGCCACCTGACTTGGCTACCCCCCCGACCCACCTTCCTCCCCATTCTCCTCTTCTGCAGGTGGAGGAAGTGGCCCACGAGGGGCTTGTGCCAGCAGCCTGGACATCCAGAGCCCGGGCTGTGGGGCCAGAGCCCCTGGATCTCCGCAGGCCAGCATCCCCACCCCTACATGGCGGCCCCTCCCCGCCTACCTGTCTGAGGGAGGGGACCCGGGCTCTGCTCTCAGAGCTGGGAAACCCTGGGGCTGTGTTTGTCCTGTCTCTCTCCATCTGCCCATACCCTGCTCCCCACAAGTGCCAGAGGCTGCTTAGGACAGTCCCAAACTGGCAGCTACACTCGGGGCCACCAAATCACCTGGTGACCTTCATTCAGATGGGGACCTCCAGTGACCCCAAGAGTGGCATGCTGTGACTGGGTGTCAGCAAAAGCCTGCTGAATAAATATTACCCTCCTTTACCTTCCTGGTCTAAACCCCTGTGCTGGTCCAGGGGAAAGCTCCTGGGAAGGGACAAGCGGATGACCCGGCCCATCAGACTGGGCCAGGGTTGGGAGGTTGGCGATAGGCTTCCAGGAGAGAGCAAGGGCTCCCCAACTAGAATGACAGGCTGGGACCCCAAGGGCTGCCTGGAAAGCAGAGGGCGGGGCGGACATCACATCTCCTTCCTGACCCCCGGCTATCTAACGCAGCAAATGTTGGGGGGACAGGTCCTGTGCTCCCCCAAGCTTTGTGAGAGGGCTGAATGAGCTACACATGGAAAAGCTCAGTGACCTTCTGGAAGCTGCTCGCCATCCCGGGTGCAAAAAGGCACACTGACCTTAAGGGGGAGGAGGCTGCCAACATGAGATTTTAAATCCGCTGACAGGGAAGGTCCTGCAGTAACCTGGGAACCCCTGTCCAGGGTCAAAAGGTCTGCCAGCCTAGACCTCTCCTGCTGTCCCTTCCCACACGGCCTCTACAGCCCAGCCACACTTCCTCCACCTGAAGAAGCTCACCTGCCCTTTGTCCCTCCAGGGGTACCAATCAGCTCTCTCCTCCTTTGGGTCATGGCCATGGCCACAGGTCAGCACAGCCTCCCACCTGCCTGGATCACTGACACGGCCCCCTCTAAGCACATGCTTGGTGGGCAGACCCCCTCAGAAAGGCCTAAGTATCACAAGTCTGCTTCAAACCTCCAGGGGCCTGCAAAATGAGGTCTAGCTGCCTGACGGTGCACAAGCTTCAGCTCACCCTTCCAACCTGGCATCCCCCTTGCATAGGGAACCCCATCTTTATATCGTCACCACATATGCTCTCTGATCGGCAACACATCAGGACTCCAGGCCCTCCACACCAGCCCATGTCCTCTGCTGAAATACCAGGCTTCCTCCTCCACCAGGGACCAGGCAAATCCCTACTCATGCCTTAAGACCCAGCTTAACTGCCACCTCCGAGGCTCCTTTCCCAGTACACACCACACACCATGCCAGAAAGTGCCCTCCTGCATTTTCTGCTCTGTTTGTGATGGTCTCGAAGCCATTCACTTATCCCTCACAGGCTAGAATAGGAGCAACTCACCGTTAGGGACATGCCTATTCACCCTCCAGGCTAAGGGAATGTTTGTTGAAAAACAATTTTTTTTTTTTTAAAGCACCGGGCACTGTTTGAGGCCAGGAAATCAGCTGGGAAGGGGAGATGTGGCCCCTGCCCTGGTGGAACTCAGGAAACAGACAATAAACAAGTGGACAGGTATATAATTTGATGCCAGGCAGTGGCTAAGGCAGGAGGCTCCAAGGGCAGGGCTACACTGGGTGAAGGCTAAAGGAGGTGGGGCAGATATGGACTCCAGGCCTGGCTTTACCCATTCACGGCAACTTTACCACTCACTCCCTACAGATCTCTGAGCTCAGGACTGGGGTCAGGAGAGAGAGAAAGGGTGTGAAGAAGACACAGGAGGGAGACCAGGCTGGGGCAGGCTCAGGCATGAAGGCAGCCATGATGAACCCAGCAAACACTGTCAGCAAAGATCATGAGCCATCTCTCTGCTCCGAAACTTTTCTTGGCTCCCCAGTGCCCCTGATCAAAGCCCAAACTGCTTCTCTGGGCCTTCAAAGCCCTCCTTTTGAGGTCCCTTTTCTATGTTCTCACCTTTCCCCAAACACAGCCAAGGTGTTTGTCTACACTCTTCCCTCCCCCTAGTCCATTTCCATCTGACAAAATCCTCCAATCACGGGAGGGTGTCTTCCTTTGGAAGCCCCCTCCCACCACAGGGATATGCTGTCCCTCCTCCAAGTACCCCCCACAGGTGGCCTGGAGCAGCCTCACCCAGCTCACCATGTGCTTCCCCATGAAGTGCAACCGTACATTTCTATCTAGCCCCGAGAGAAAACTGGGGCGATCTAGCTACAAATACTGGCTCAGCCAGGGCCCAGTTATGTCACCTGGGCAGGTTACTTCCCCTCTCTACACCTCAGTGTTCTCATCTGTTAGATGGGAAGTTAAAATCATCAACCTTAAAGGATCAACTCTGGTAACGTGAAAGCACCCACTTCAGGGTCTGGTAGGCACCCAGTAGGCGATGCAAACACCCTCCCCAGGGCCTGGGGGCCTGAGTGGGGGTGGATAGGACACTGACTCAGCGCCTCCCCCCACATCCCTCTCTGCTCACTGACCAAAGGGATGCTGCTGACTACAGGAAGAGCCAGCAGGGAGGTGGCAGGATGTGCGGAGGCCGAGGAAGTCCAAGCAGCGGCCAGGTCGTCACGCTCACGGGGGCAGGGGCCCTCAGGGCCAACCCCCAGCAGCCCAGCTCACTTCTTGTCAGGGTCTCCACTAGCCGAGGAGAGGACGTGCGCATGCGCAAACACACCCAGTTCCACTCCATCACCCCACCCGTCCAGGCTGTCAGAGCCTCCCTAAGGCGCTAGCCAGAAACCAAAAGCAGCCCCGCCCCTCCCTTCCAGAACACGGTCATGAGGACAGACTGACCTGGAAAGAGGCTACTCCTTCCTTTACGCTCAGGGTAACCCAGGGCAACTCACCACCCCCCATCCCCCATGCCTCAATTTACCCAAATGTGAAATGGGAATAATGGTGAACTCGGCTGTGGGGCCCAATGTGAACATTAAGGTACAGGTAGTGACTTGGGTAATATCCATCCCCAAGAGAAAGGCGAATCGTGTCCCCCACGTGGCTCGTGAGCTTGCCCCACCCAAGGCCCCACTGCCCCTTCAAAAATCCCAGCATGGGCTCCCGGACAGGGTGCTAAGGGGCGGCCCCTTCTCACCCACCCAACCTCGGGCCAGCGCCCACGCGGGCAGGCAGCCCTCCCAGCCCTCGAATGGCTCTGCGCGACCCATTCGAGCCGGGGAGCGCCTCTCTCCAGCCCCGGACGAGACCCCACACCCAAACCAGGCCCATCCTCGTTCCCTCCCACTGCCTGGAGCCCTGGGAGTCCCTACGGGTCCGACAGTTCGGGAGAATGCAAGAGAGCTGGAGAGGATGTGGGAAAGGGCCATCCCAAATTGCCCCGACTGGTCCCGCTAAAGTTGCGGTGGGGCGGGGAGGCGGGGGGGGAGTCGGAAGGGGATGCCCAGGACAGGGAGCTCCCACTGCGTCGGGGTCGCCCTGGCTCCTCGCCCGGAAAGGTGAGGAAGAGATTGGGGGTTCGCTGAGGCAGGCCGGCCGGCCTGTGCTGCTGGGGTCACCCTGTCTTCCGGCCGAGACCTCCTCTCGCCTCCGGGAAGTGAAGGGGGTGCCCAAGAGGGGAACGGCTCGGCTCTGGCTCGGGCCGTCGCTCTCCGCCCGGCCTGGGGCACAGAGGGGCTGCCCAGCGGGGGCACTCACCGTCATGGCGGCGCCCCGGGGCGGCGGGAGCAGGAGGCAGGAAGGTGGGAAGGGCTCTCGGGCCGGGCCCAGCAGCCGGGGAATCCCGCTGCCGCCGCCGCCGCCGCCGCCGCCCCTCTCGGCCGCCCGCCGCCGCTCCTCCGGCCCTTCCCTTCCCCAGCGCTGCCCCGGCCCCTTCCATCCGCCCATAAAACTTTTTTTTTTTTTTTTTTCAAACTTCCTGGGAGGACCCGGGAGGGCCAATGGGCGGCGGGAAAGCCAGGACAAACAGCGGCGGGGGCCTTGGGCGGACCAATGGGAGCGCGGGCCGGCCTGGGGGCGGGGCCAGCCGCGACGGGACGGGCGCGCGAGGGCGGTCTGGGCGGGCGGATGGGGGCGGAGGGAGCCGAGGGCCGGGCTCCGGCCGCCGGCGCGCTGGGAGGAAGGAAGGACTCGACGTGCAGGTGACTTGGCCCGGCCCCGGCGCGGGAGTGCTGGGCGGGGGCAGCCGGGTGTGGCACCCAGTCGCCCTGTTATGGCTCCCGCGAGCCTCCGGACGGAGCGATGGGTCCACTAAGGGCTCGGCCCCTCGGTTTGACGGAGACGTGGGCAGTGCACCCAGGCCGAACAATTCAGCGGGTCCCACTCGCCCAGCCCCGCTCGTTACCTGTGTCACCTAGTTTCGGCCTCACCACAGACCTCACAGGGAGGTGTCCCGGTCCCCATTTTAGTAATGAGAAAAGAGAGACTCAGAGAGGTGGGCTGACTTGCCCAAGGTCACAGTAAGAAGAGACGGGACTCCTAGCGCGTAATCTAAGCACAAAGCGAGTTCTGGAACAGTAGGGCATTCCCCAAATGAGTCCTCCTCCCAAGCGGGTCTTTCTGGGTTTAAGAACCCGGTTTTGGGTTCTTGGGTGTGGGCTACACCCGTTTCTCACATTCCCAGCACTTGGCAGGTTGTAAGAGGCCTTTTGCCTGCAGGAGCTCCTCTGAGCCTTGCAGCCCGAGGAGAGGAAAAAAAGACTTGGGTGGGATTTGTTGAAAGTGAAGTGGCACCTGGGTGGCTCAGTGGGTTAAAGCCTCTGCCTTCGGCTCGGGGTCATGATCCCGGGGTCCTGGGATCAAGCCCCGCATCCGGCTCCCTGAGCAGGGAGCCTGCTTCCCCCTCTCTCTCTGCTTGCCTCTCTGCCTCCTTGTGATCTCTCTCTCTGTCAAATAAATAAATAAATAAATAATCTTAAAAAAAAAAAGGTATTGACAATGTTTAAAAAAAAAAAAGAAAGTGAAGTGGTAGCTTGTGTGGCATTGTGATTCAAACCCTGTGTTACCTTCAGCAGGGTACTCGGCCTCTCTGGGCCTCAACTTCACCCTCTGTAAAAGGGAATAATGATCTTATGTCGTGATGTTCCTTTAAGGATTAAGTGTTAATTTAAGTAAAGCACCTAGAACATCCCCTTTATCCCTAGTTAGCTAACATTTGGGGGCGGGGTACAGGAGAGCTTGGAATAATTGCTGTTTCAATTTTCTGCCATCTCAGTTTGGAGTTCAAAAATTATTGCTTACTCTCGGGGTGCGTGGGAGGCTCAGTCGTTAAGCATCTGCCTTGGGCTCAGGTCATGATCCCAGGGTTCTGGGATGGAGCCCTGCATCAGCCTCCCTGCTCTGCAGGAAGCCTGCTTCTCCCTCTCCCACTCCCCCTGCCTGTGTTCCCTCTCTTGCTGTGTTTCTCTATGTCAAATAAATAAAATCTTTTAAAAACCCACAAAACTCTAATTATTCTCCCCATTTCACAGATAAAGAAACAGAGGCTCAGGGAGCTGAAGTTTTTCCCTGCGTTTCCCAAAGGGTGCCTCTCCTCCACCCTGAGGAATGAGGCCAAAAACCAGCCTATCTTCCTTTGGACACGCCTTCCTGCCTCCACATGCTGAGTCTTCCCACTCTACCCCTGTACCTCACTCAGGTATTTGGCCCTTGGTAGAGTGAATGAATAAACAGAAGACCTCCCCAGCCACCAGCGCTCTGGTCCAGGGGCCCCTGATAGCACCAGCCTCCTTGCTGCTTTCCTGGCCTCTGGGACTCCTCTTATAGTACCCTCAACCCAGCAATCGTCAGATCACTTCCCTGCTCCAAGTTCTCTCCGGTGCTAGTAGATCAGCTCTGCCTACTTGTGCCAGGCGGTCAGTGTCCATCATAATCGGACCCCTGCCTGTTGTCTTCCATTATTATACACACACATTGTACATGCCGGGGACACAGAACATGGAGCCACTGGGAATTCTCAGAATAAGTCAGGTCCTTTGTACCTCGGATGGGACTACACAATGCGTTCCCCACCGGGTCTGGAACACTTCTCTTCCTGTCCTCTGTGCCCCAACACACACATACACTCTCCCTCTCTCTCCTGCCCCTCCCTTCCATCTCTCCAAATGTTTGTTTGCTCGGAAAATGCCTTCTCACCCTCCAGGTCTCAGTCCAAAGGAAGCCAAAGTGCCTCCAGCACAGAGACTCTCCTGGTCCGGTGCTCCCTGCTAGTCTGTATATCCAGCCACTAAAGGGATGACCACACTGTGTTCTTACCAGTTCCGTGTCAGTGTCCTCATCACACTGAGTTTCTCGTGGGCGGAGACAAGAGTGTTTTTGTCTCTATCTCGGAGGCCAGCCCAGGGCCTCAGCCCACAGTAGGTCCTCAGTAAACATAGGTCCGATGAAGGCATGCACAAACGAAGGAATGACTCCCTTGCCACAGCTTGTCCTGGTTCAGACAGAGATGGCACAGACCTGGGGACCCAGGGCCACCACCAAACTGCAGGGTTATCCATCTCCAACTCTTACGCCATTGAGGATAACACCATGAGGCTCAGAGAGGGTGACGATGGCTCAAAGTCATACACATTAGGGACAGAGACAGAACTCAAGCCTGGGCTTCCTGGCTCTTGACCTGGGACCGATTTCACTCTCCAACCCAAGAGATGTTTGAAGCCGCTCTAAGGAACTATCTGGGAGGCGCTGCTGGCAGTTCCATCCCATCGCTCCTGACTTTTCTCCCTCCCAGATGAGAAAACGGCTGCCAACTCATGAGCCTCCATAGCCACATCTGTGTAATGGGGAAAATCTGTGAAGATTCTCAGGGCTGCAAGCAGCTTGGAAGAGACCAGGAGGCACAGAGATGGGAGGGCTCTGCGGTCAAGGTGAGCAGGGTCCGAGTCTCAGCACTGCCCCCGGGTGACCTAGAACAAATGGTCTCTCTCCTCACCGAGCTTCATGTTCTCATCTGTAAAATGGACAGTGTGCACCATTTTAGCACCAGTGTACTGGTGTTTAGTTAGTTTAGCACTAAGTGTACTTAGCGAGCCTGGTGCTGAGGATTCCACGCGATCGGGCATGTCACGTACGGAACACAGAGCTGAGCACAGAGGCGCCCGATACGCGCTAGTTATCATCCCGCCCAGGGCTTGAAGGTCTCCCTAACATGCCCAGCCTAGTGCCAGACCCAGAGCCAACGAGAGTACAAGAGTCAGCCTGTCACTAAGAGAAGAGAGAGCCCTCGAGCCAGCCAGTGACCCCTGGGGAGGCCAGGCCGCTTGTCTCTGCTGTGAAGGGGGCAGGAGGGAGGTCACAGCTTCCTCCCCTCCCCGCCCTTGAAGAAACCCTGAACCAGAGGCCTGAGTGTTTACAGGCCTCTCAGGGCAGCGGGTAGCTTACGTAATGCCAGATGTTTGTGAACGGGCTCAGGCCCAGGTCTGAGACACACTTTGCAATCCCAGAGCCCCCCGCAGGCCATCCCTCTCTCCATTCCTCCCCCAGCCTGGTTCCCCTTGGCCCAGGTGCTGACTGGGAGCTTCAGCCGTGTGTTCAATCCCACCTCACCCCGAAAACCGAAAACAGCCCCAGTCCTGTCCAGAAAGCGGGAAATCCCGGTCACTTGCAGAGGCCACGGGGCCCTTATGACTCTGCTTCCATCTCTCCTTGCTCGTGTGGGAGCCCCCAGCCCCCCCAACCCCCTACTCTCCCTCTTTTGACGCCAATGTCCTTCCTCCCCTCCCACTCTCTCCCACCCTCATCCCTCCCACCCCACTGGAGCCAGCCTACCCTTTGCCACCTGAGGACCCCCAGAGACAGCAGGAACGGATTGAACAGCGTGGGACGGTCCCCGGGCATCCGCCATGAGGTCACCAGTCGGCCCTTGAGTGGGCTCCCAGGCTTGCCCTCCGCTGGCCTCTTGTCTGCCTGTCAAACAGGGTCCAGTGTTGGCCCCCAGGTCCTTTTGGTGGGATGGGGGGGGCAGATCCCTGACTACAGTCTCCCCTGCCTATTCTGCCATGCCCACCTCAAAGGCCCAGGGCTCCCATCTTTCTCATCTCACAGAGCTGCCAAGGAAAGAGCTTGTTAACTCATTCACACCACGGGGTGTTCGCCTGATAGGGTTCTTGGGGCTCAGCGCCTTTGGACACATGCCCTTCACCACCCTAAAGTCAGACCACCGGTGTCCAGTAGGAGGGGCGTGCAGACCCCTGCTGTGTGTTCAGCCTGCATAGGGTTTCAGATTATTTTGCGTTAGGTTCCAATGTTAAAGAATCAGGAGATTAACATATAATTGCATAGTTCCAGCTTCTCTTGAAATACCTAAAGACGTGGGAACTCTGGGTCCATCTTCCCCACGGCAACAACCAGTCTGGCACCAAAAGGTCACACAAGTCCCCCCCCATCTGCCTTCCTCTCCCCCCCATGAAAGGTACGAGTCACAGTCTTTTGCAACCACCCCTGGCAGGCCCCCCAAATGCAGCCTCTTTGCAGACATCCTTGGGGAGACAGGCCCCAGCGAAGCAGAGGCATTTGCCCAAAGTTCCCTAGCAGCTTACTGGCAGAGAGGAAGGACAGAGTTCAGGTGTCCCCACTCTTCAGAATCAAGAGATCATCTGGCAACGCGACCTAAGGCATCAGACCACGGGCCCAGGATGGCTTTGGGTGAGGGACTGCTCCCCCACCTTGCCACCACATTCCCCTGGCACAGCCCCGGCCGCTGGACCGGGAGCTCCATGCCTCCAATTGGCTCCTGGCCCACACCCAGGCATACAGAAGGCGCTGGCTAAGTGTACATGAAGGAATGAATAAATGGATGGATGAATGAATGAATGAACAAGCGAGCGAACAAGACAGCCATCAGCTCTGCCCAGTCCTGGTTGCCTGGGGCTGAACTGAGAGGTTTCCATGTTGGTGGAGATGAGTGGGGGACCCCTAGATGGCTATTTCTTCCTTGTTCACCAAACTCTGGCCCCAGGAAGTATGAAGAAATAACCCAGAAAGAGGAAGAGCAAAGTTGCCGGAGCCCCTATGAGAGCTAGAAGCGCCTTTAGTGACCAGTCCTCTGTCCCCTCCTGTATCACAGATGGGGAGACGGGCCACCAAGCCATGAAACCCTGCTGCCACTGAGGGAGGCCACGTGAGGAATCGGGACAGAACCAGGAATCAGCCTCCAGGCAGCAAAGGGACTACAGGATGGGGGTCCTGAGCTCCAGGTTCTAGCTGGAGGTCAGCCTCTGCCTCTCTGTGTGACCTGGGATGACTCGTTCCCTCATCTGCACTGGGAGGGACAGAATCCGCCCCCGCCCAGCTCTGATGAGTGCCAGGGCCAGACTAGGGGGTTCCAGGCTGCCAGACAGATGCCTCCCCCCCTTTCCCACCACCACCAATTGGCTTCTCCGGCAGCAGCGAGGAAACAGCGCAACAAGGGCAGGATGAGGAAAGCATGGCCCCAAGCAGCCTGTCTCCTTCTCCCTGCCTCCTGCTGCTCCAAGCTGTCCGCTCTGACCTCACCTCTCTGGAGGCCGAGGGTGATGAGAACAGTCTGTTTGGCAGGTTGTGGGAGGGGCGGGGTGCAGTGATGGGCTCCAGCCGCCTGCCAGGCCTCCCGGCAGGCTCGCTGGGTCCCGCCCCCTGCACACATCTCTCCCAACCGCCCCGGGCCCTGGAGACCATCCAGGCTCAGTGGACAGCAGCACCTCCTCCGCCCTCTTCAGTGGTTCTCTGGCTCCAGCTCTTGGAATTTCTACCCCTTCTCCCTGCCTGGCCAGCCCTCCAGAATCAGAAGGGCCTTGCCTTCAGACATCATCGGGATCAAACTGCCATTTGCCCAGAAAAGGGGAGTGACTTTTCAGGGCATCCTTGCAAGTCAAAAGCAGAGCCTCAGGCCCAAAGGTGGCTCTGTGACCCAGCATCTCTGGAGCACTTCCTCTCAAGGCCCTACCAGGCACACAGATGACCCCATGGCGGAGCCAACCCTGGTCTGGACAATCTCAGAGCTCATCAGAGGACCTTAGCCCACCTCCAACCTGATTTCCCTTCCCTTCACCTCCCTATGTGCCCACACCCATGACCCAACTACCGAGTCTGCATGCTTCTGGTCGGTCAGTGAGTCTTGGCCTTTGCTTGGTTCTGACTCCTCGGGCTCCTCTGATTGGAACTGGAGATAAGAAAGAACACAGCTTAACCCAGGTTATTCCCCAGGCTCCATTCATGTATCCAACTTCTTATCCATACATCCAACACCCATCTAGCATCCAA
This sequence comes from Mellivora capensis, assembly GCA_004024625.1. NCBI lineage: Eukaryota > Metazoa > Chordata > Mammalia > Carnivora > Mustelidae > Mellivora > Mellivora capensis. The sequence goes on along the minus strand of PISX010017951.1, from coordinate 4,787 downwards.
CATCCATAGACCCATGTATAATCCATCCAACCAGCCAAAGTCTACTCCTCTATTATCTACTCACTAACCTATTCAACACCCATCATCCTACTCATACATCCATCCTCCATCCATCCATCCTCCATCCATGTAGCCTTTCTCAACCCACCCAACATCCAACCATCCATCATCTTTCAACATTCATTCACCGCCCATCATCTATATGCCACATTTTCCCTTCCACACACCATCCATCCATCTATTTTCTATTCATATTCATCCCTCCATCAGTTCATCATCCCATCTGTCATCTAAGCAACATCATCTATCCAACTCCCATTACCTGTTCCACCATCACCCACCTAACATTCCACCCAACAGCCCTTTCTCATGTAGTATATTTACCTATTTATCTGTCCATCTCCCACTTACACAACCACTGTCCACCATTCATCCATCATCTACCCATGACCCACCCACCCTCCATTTGTTTCTTGCATGCACTCAAGGTTCATGGATTCACTGATCAATCATCCATTGAGTTGAGCTCCTCCTTTGTGTCATGTTCTGGGCCAGGGGCCAGAAGGGCAGAGATAAAGTAGATGCAGCTCCCGCCCCCATGCAGCCCGTCTTTCTTATGGGGGAAGTGACAACTGAGTGTGGCCAGATGTAGGGGAGCAGAACCACTGAGCCTAGAAGGAAAGCATTACCAATGTAGAGGTGGGGTGAGTACTCAGGGAAGGTATCTCAGAGCAATGCACCCGGTCTAAGACTTGAACAATGAACGAGTGTTTGGTGACTCAAGAGGGAAGGGAAGAGCATTTTAAGCAATGGGGAAAGCCCACGCAAAGGTAGGGAGATGTTCCCGCAGAGCTCTGGCACCAGCTCCACCAAGAGAGAGCAAATGTAGGGTGGAAGGAAGGCCAGGGGGAACTCTGGCCAAGGGTTTACATAGAGGGGGACCAATTGGCACCCCAGCAACCTGGTAAATACCTCTGCGGTGTCATTCGTGAAATGCCCTTAAACACCTGTTGCCCCTCCCTGGAGGCCATGGCTAACTTCCCACGGCCTCACCACTGAGCAAGTGCAAGTGAAGGATCTTTCCAGTAGAATGGGCCAGGCAGCCGTGTCCCAGCATCCACTGCGACCGAGCACCCCTCCTCCCCAAGCTGCCTGGGGTCCATCTGCCCCCCAGATTAGCCTGACAGCTTCTTGGGGTGGGGGGCTCCAAATTCCCCAAACCCCCTCTGGCCAAGACAGCAGAACCAAGCTGGTTCATCCCTGCAACTCTTTTGTCCATGCACTGAGTCGACTGGAGAGCCAGCAGATAAAAGCCTCAGAGAAATACAGGGAAGGGGCTCCCAGGCGGGCCCTGTGCTCAGAGGATTTACAACATGGCAGTTAAAAACTGGAGCTTTGGACACTGGGGACAACTGATACATGCATGACCCCCGGTAAATGCCGGACGAGGCCAAGCCTTCTCTCAGGCCGAGGCATACGAGGCATAGGGTGTGAAGCACCAGGCTCAGAACCCGGTACAGCGTGAACCCTCCCCTGTCGTCCAGGAAGGAGGTGGCGCGGGGCGGGACATCAAGGAAGTGAGGGAGTTTGGATGATCGGGCAGGAGCCTCCATATCACTCCTGCGGAGGCTAGATGGGAAGCAGCTGGTCCCATTTTACAGGGCAAGAGAATCTTGGTGCCCCAAAGTATGTGCTGTGTTTCCAGGGAGCTGAGGCCCTGCTCCGGCCTCCAGGACCCTCCCCGGCCACCATCTTCAGGTAGAGGCTCCAGGCAACGGCAGAGGGTCCCTGATACTGTGACTCTGCTGCTGGGGCAAAGGAGACAGGGAAGGGACCTAGTGAGCTCCTACTCTGTGCCAGGCCCTGGGCCTACCTTGCACACATGCCCTCATTTAAACAGCCAGGCTTAGCTCCCGGCTCAACCCAGTGAGCATTTGCACAACCTCTTTGCGCCTAAGAAGAGCTGTAGGGGCCAGAAAGGGCTAAGTGAAGCTGTCTGGACTTTGAGGAACTTCAAATAGGGCAGCGGGGGAGGGGACTTGACCACACTGGTTGCGGTCCCAGCCAGGGTCAGGTGGGAGCCACCAGAGGCCACAGGAAGGAGGGCCTGGGCAGCATGGAAAGGGGCGTGCCCTGGGCAGATCACCTTGCTTGCCTTGGGTGGCCTGCCCCGAGCTGTCCTGCGGGTCCCACCTGCCCCAGCCCTTACTAGCTATGTGCTCTTTGGGCCTCAGGTTCCTGATCTGTGAATATACGGTGCCTTTCTCATCAGGTTGCTATGGAGAGTAAATGAGGAAAATATCCAGAAAACATTCAGACCCGAGCTTAGCTGGTAGTAAATGCCGGTCATCAAAGAGTGTGGGTCGTTATCACTGCTGCCCAGTTTGGGGGCTGGGAAAGTGCTGGTCAGGAGGGAGGGTTAGGGCTGAGCCTCAGAGGGTGTGCAGGAGCCAGAGGGAGGCCTTTCAAAGGATACTTGTCTGGATAGGGCAGATTGTCAGGCTGCCCCTTGCATGGGAGACAAACTTACCTCCCACTCTGGCAAGCCGGGACCCTCTGCAGGGCTCCTGCTCCCCAGCTGGCCCATCTCTTCCAGACCAGCCATAGGTGAGGTCTCTGGTCCCCTCGTCACTCTGGTCTTTGGCCACTGGGTGGAGGTGCAGGCAGGGCTGGGCAGCTGGGCGGACCTCCCGGGCCACTGCCCGGCACTCTGTCTCTGTCCGTTGACCAGGGCGGACTCCTCCCAGCCATCAGGCTGACCCTGTCGCTCTAGCTCCGGGGTGCCATTTGTGCCTGGGGAACCCACCTCTGGCCCTGAAGCCGGGGCCGGGGGACCCCCTGAAGCCAGGGCCGGGGGACCCCAGTGTCGAGCTGGGTCCTTGCGGGGCAGCTGGGTCTGTAGGAGCTCTAGGAGGCCTTCCCAGTCCAACCTGGGAAGGTGAGAGGTGAGAATCGACTCCTCTATACGCCCCCAGGCCCCCTCTCTGGGCGCCCCGAGAAGGCCCACAAGGTCCTTCCAGTCAAGCTCGGATCGCCTCTCAGGACTGTGCAGGTGTGGGCACGTTCCCTCAGCCCCCCAGTCCATGGTAGTGGGTATCTCAGACCTCTGGGATTTCAAGAACTCTGCTGGGCCTACCCTGAAGTTCTCTGGGGGGCTTGTAGTCTGGTGAGCACTGGGCAGCTCCTGCAGGCTGGCCCAGCCTCTGAGAGCTGGCCTGTCAGGGGCCTCCTGCAACCCATTCCTGGGGGGCTCCTCCCAGGCCTCTGCCTGCCCCCTGTGGCCGGTGGGGCCACCCTGCTGCTCCCAGCTCTCCTCCGACTCCCTGAGAGGGCCCCTCCAAGTTCCCTCTGGGGCTCTGGCAAGCCTCCGGCTGGGCTCCCCAAGTCCTTGCCAGCCCCCCAGGCCTGGGCCCTCCTGTCGGCTGCTGTACCCTCTCTCCAGAAGTCTGTGAGGGCCCTGGGTTCCTGGAGGCCCCTCCTGACTCCGCCAACCCTCCAGAGGCTGTCTTGGGCCTGCCCGGCCACTTTCCAGAAGTCTCTCTGTCCGCTGCTCCCTCTCAGGGGTCCTGGCTGATGTTCTTGGGGGCAGCGTTGTCCCCTGGAGCCGCCGGTCCCCTTCAGGTCGCCTCTCGGGGCTCCTGGGACGAGAGGGCTCTACTTGGCTCCATCGGGCCGGTTCTGCCTGCTTCGCAAGGGGTTTGGTTACCTGAGGATGAGGTGAGGGGCTCGGTGAGGCTCCAGGACCCTGACCAGGTGGCCTCTCTCTAGGACAGACTGGTCCTCACCAGGCCTGGGGAGAGGCAGCCTGTGTCTTCGCAGCAGCCTGGAGGACAGCAGGTCACAAAGCACCTAGGGTCCTGATTTCCCTCCCTGGGTCGGGGGGGGGGGGGCAGCTCTTTCCTTTCATCCAGTCTCCTCACTTTCAGAAAGAGATCTTTAAAGTGCTGCTTACTTTCCTGCTTCTCCGCACCCCCAGGCCAAGATACTGATTCTGACCTGTGCTATCAGGTTCCAGAATTTTCACCACCAATACCCCCACTCCACTGGGTCGTCCTTGCTCTCTAAGTTTCTTTAAAAATACGACTCGCCACCTTGGAAGAGAAAGCCCTTAAAGCTGGGATGACGCATCCAGAGCTTTCCCTGAAAACATCTCAACATAGCAGGTACCTAAGGAAGGAAGGCGACAACACAGAAGGGGGCCATCTTCAAAGGACTAACGTGGGGTCCTTCTCAATTTTGCCAAGAGCTGCTGGCTCTTTGGGAGAAGGGGAAGCCGGATACCCATGATGGGAACTCTGACCCTTTCATAAAGGACCTCCCCTCCCAAGACCCCTGCCTGGTCCCTGGGGGAGGGGAGAAGCAGTGACCCACGTCTTGAGGGTGCAGGGGCCCCCAGGGCAGACTGGCAGTGCTCACCTCCCTGCTGAGGGCAGGGCTGGACTGTCTTCGGAGAAGTTGGTTCTGACCTTGGCTGGGCCGCTGCGACCGCCCCTCGTCCCGGGCCTGGAAGGCCCCCGGTGCCTCGGACTTCCTATGAGCAAATGCAGCCGCCCCTCTGAGGGACCTTGGGGCTGTCCCACTCCCAGCATCCCTGCTCCTCTACTCCCGCCCCCAATGGGAAGAGATGTGGGAGACTGGGGAGCACCGCCATGACCACATTAAAGGGCCCCAAGGGATGATCCTCTCAGGTTCTCAGTTTCCCCTTCTGAAAAATGAGGATGGTCGACCACTCTAATCTATCTACCTCGGAGGGCGATGAAGTGGGGAAAAGTTTAAGTACAGGTGTG
>PISX010017950.1:0-41977 GCA_004024625.1 Mellivora capensis | reverse complement strand
TTACCTCTTTGGTTAGGTTTATTCCCAGGTATCTTATGGTTCTTGGTGCTATAGTAAATGGAATTTCCCTTTCTGTATTTTCCCTTTCTGTATTTTCATTGTTAGTGTATAAGAAAGCCACTGATTTCTGTACATTGACTTTGTATCATGCACGTTACTGAATTGCTGTATGAGTTCTAGTAGTTTGGGGGTGGAGTCTTTTGGGTTTTCCATATAGAGTATCATGTCATCTGCGAAGAGAGAGAGTTTGACCTCTTCCTTGCCAATTTGGATACCTTTTATTTCTCTTTGTTGTCTGATTGCTGTTGCTAGGACTTCTAATACTATGTTGAACAAGATGGTGAGAGTGGGCATCCTTGTCGTGTTCCTGATCTCAATGGGAAGGCTGTGAGCTTCTTCCCATTGAGGATAATGTTTGCTCTGGGTCTTTCATAGATAGATTTTATAAAGTTGAGGAATGTTCCCTCTATCCCTATACTTTGAAGCGTTTTAATCAGGAATGGATGCTGGATTTTGTTAAATGCTTTTTCTGCATCAATTGAGAGGACCATGTGGTTCTTCTCTCTTCTCTTATTGATTTGTTCTATCACACTGATTGACTTATGAATGTTGAACCACCCTTGTAAGCCAGGGATGAATCCAACCTGGTCATGGTGCATGATCTTTTTAAAGTGCTGTTGGATCCTGTTTGCTGGGATCTTGTTGAGAATCTTAGCATCCATATTCATCAGTGATATTGGTCTGAAATTCTCCTTTTTGGTGTGGTCTTTGCCTGGTTTGGGGATCAGGATAATGCTGGCTTCATAAAAAGAGTCTGTAAGTTTTCCTTCAGCTTCAATTTTTTGAAACAGCTTCAGGAGAATACGTGTTATTTCTTCTTTGAAAGTTTGGTAGAATTCCCCAGGGAATCCATCAGGTCCTGGGCTCTTGTTTTTTGGGAGGTTTTTGATCACTGCTTCAATCTCGTTACTAGATATCAGTCTATTCAGGTTGTCAGTTTCTTCCTGGTTCAATTTTGGGAGTTTATATTTTTCCAGGAATGCATCCATTTCATCTAGGTTGCTTAACTTATTGGCATATAACTGTTGGTAATAGCTTCTGATGATTGTTTCTACTTCCTTGGTGTTAGTTGTGATCTCTCCTTTTTCATTCATAATTTTATTAATTTGAGCTTTCTCTCTTTTCTTTTGGATTAGTGTGGCCAATGGTTTATTGATCTTATTGATCCTTTCAAAAAACCAGCTTCTAGTTTCATTGATACGTTCTACTGTATCTCTTGTTTCTACCTCATTCATCTCTGCTCTAACCTTGATTATTTCCCTTCTTGTGTATGGAGTTGGTTTAATTTGTTGTTGATTCTCCAGTTCTTTAAGGTGTAGAGACAGCTGTTGTAGTCGGGATTTTTCAATTTTTTTGAGGGAGGCTTGGATGGCTATGTATTTCCCCCTTAGGACCGCCTTTGCTGTATCCCATACGTTTTGGACCAACGTGTCTTCATTCTCATTGGATTCCATGAATTGTTTAAGTTCTTCTTTGATCTCCTGGTTGATCCAAGCATTCTTAAGCAAGGTGGTCTTTAGCTTCCAGGTGTTTGAGTCCCTTCCAAACTTTTCCTTGTGGTTGAGCTCCAGTTTCAAAGCATTGTGATATGAGAATATGAGGGAATAATCTCGATCTTTTGGTATCAGTTGAGTCCTGATTTGTGACCCAGTATGTGGTCTATTCTGGAAAATGTTCCATGTGCACTTGAGAAGAATGAGTATTCTGTTGTTTTAGGGTGGAATGTTCTGTATATATCTATGAGGTCCATCTGGTCCAATGTGTCATTCAATGCTTTTGTTTCTTTATTGATTTTCTGCATGGGTGATCTGTCTATTACTGAGAGAGGTGTATTAAGATCTCCTACTATCAATGTATTCATATCAATATGACTCTTTATCTTGATTAATAGTTTTCTTATGTAATTGGCTGCTCCCATATTGGGGGCATAGATATTAACAATTATTAGATCATCTTGGTGGATAGACCCTTTAAGAATGATGTAGTGTCCTTCTGTATCTCTGACTGCAGTCTTTAGTTTAAAATCTAATTTATCTGATATGAGAATCGCTACCCCGGCCTTCTTTTGAGGCCCATTGGCATGAAAGATGTTTCTCCATCCCTTCACTCTCAATCTGGGTGTATCCTTAGGTTCGAAATGGGTCTCCTGTAAACAACATATGGATGGGTCCTGTCGTTTTATCCAATCTGCAACCCTGTGTCATTTTATGGGTGCATTTAGGCCATTCACATTGAGAGTGATTATAGGTAGATACGTTTTTATTGACATCGTGTTACCTTTGAAGCCTTTCTTTCTGTAGATTGTCTCTATATTTCTGTACAATGATATTCTTGGGGTTTTTCCTCTTTTATAGAACCCCCCTTAATATTTCCTGCAGTGTCGGCTTGGTGTTTGCAAACTCTTTTAAGCCTTCCCGGTCTTGGAAACTCTTTATCTCTCCATCCATTTTGAATGTCAGTCTTGCTGCATAAAGTATTCTTGGCTGCATGTTCTTCCCATTTAGTGCCCTGGATATATCTGCCAGCCCTTTCTGGCTTGCCCGGTTGCTGTGGACAGGTCTGACGTTATTCTATTGGGCTTTCCTCTATACGTAAGGAGCTTCTTTGTCCTAGCTGTCTTCAAGAGAGTTTCTCTAGAATTATAATTCCTCATTCTTACTATCAAGTGTCTCAAGGACTTTTGAGAATCTAAAATCTTGGTGGGGGGGGGCGTTCTGCCTCTAGTACATGAACGCTGTTTCCATTTGCGATATTTGGAAAATTTTCATGGAGAACGTGTTCCACTATATCTTCTAGACTTCTTTCTTTCTCCTCCCCTTCAGGTATTCCAATAATTCTGACGTTGGAATGTTTCATGGCATCATTTATTTCCCTGATTCTGTTTTCGTGGCTTCTAAGCTGTTTGTTCCAGGCTTCCTCCTGATCCTTTCTCTCTATGTTTGTCCTCCAGATCACTAATTCTATCTTCTGTCTCAGTTACCCTAGCTTTTAGAGAATTTAGATTAGATTGGAACTCATTGAGAGCCTTGTGAACATCATCCCTGGTGGCTTTCAGTTCTTCCCTAATCAATTCCATTTGGTGATCCATGGCTTTCTCCAACCTAGCTATTGCCTGGATAATTATTGGCCTGAATTCCCTTTCCGACATAATGTCTATGTAGGTAGCCATTAGTTCTGTTGCAGAGGGCCCATCCTTGAATTTTTCTTCTGCTGGGCATTCCTCCTCCTAGTCATTTTGGTGAGAGTTGGCTGAATGGTTGTAGCTGGATGTATCGACCTTGGTGCAGTGAAGGTGCACCCTGGAATGCTTCTGAGCAATCAAGAGTCCCCATCCAAATAAAAGAAAAAAAGAAAGAGAGAAAGCAGAAAAAGAGAGAGAGAGAGAGAGAGACAGGAAAAAGAAAGACGGATAAAAGAGAAGGCTCAGCCCAAATGGGCCCCAAGGTGAGGTTTGTAAAGTATACAAACAAATACAGACAAACAAAAAAGACTGATAAAAAAGAAAAAAATATGTACATATATATAGAAGCAAAACAAAGAAACAATCAGACAAACAACAAAAAAAAAGAACCTCATCAAAAAGAACCCTAAGTATAAGATTTATATACTACCAGGACAAACACTAATATACAAAAATACTGGTAGGAGAAAAAGATGGGAGAGTGGTTTTAAATTCTCAGTGTGGGCGAGGAAGGTTATTTTGATTCTTCCTGGATGTATCTTGATATCTTTTTTAAAGGACACAACTTTCCTAAGATTAAAGGGGATTAAAAATTGGTTTACCTCTAGGGGTAGCATTGATTGGGGAAAGGGGATTACCTTGAATTTTAACTCTATATGAATATTAGCAAATAAAAGTAAAGAAAAGAATGATCTAAACTAAAGTGAAATTTAAAAAAAAATTTTTTTAAATAGAAAAGCAAAAGAAAAACATGGGTATATGTATCAAAAAGTTCAGGTTAAAAGGTTATTATGGAATTTGATGTACCGGACATCTCACTGTTATGGTAAATAGGGTAAAAAAAAAATCTATATAAAAAAATTTAAAAATGAACCAGAATAGTGGGAACGAATTAAAAATTAAATGTTGTATCTATGAAGTAGTAGTGATTGTTGTCTTCTTCGCAGGTTGGCTTTCTGGGGGTGGGGCCTGCCGCGTGGGTTTTCAGGCAGTGTTTCCTGAGTTAAGTCCTTCCGCCCCCCTCCAGGGGGTGGGCTCTGAGGAAACCAGGCCTTCAGGCTTTTGTTCTCTGGAGGTTTTTATGTCTATTCCTTTGTTTTCTCTCCCCTTGGCAGCTCCCGATGGTTCTTGGAAGTTTAGAGGAAAGCAAACTGCACCCAGACCTCCCTCCCAGAGAGAAGCCCCAGTCCGTTCCTCTCTGGGTGCTGCAGAGCAAGTTCCCAGCCACGATCTCGGGATACCTGTGTGTCCTGCTTGTACTCAAAACCACAAGAGCGGTGGCTGTCTGGGCAGCTCCAGACCGCCAGAGAGGTTCCAAGCAGTGAACGCACACTGAGATTTTCCTGCTGGCCCGGGCTGGGAGCGCTCAGACTTTCTGGGTCCAAGAGCACCAGACTGGTGCCGCTGTGCGCCTCTCTCAGGGGAGGGGGTGGAGCGCATCTCAGGCTCTGCTAGCACGGTGCAGCACATGTGTGGGGACTGCAAAAAGCTGTTTCTGCCCCTCGAGGGTCCCAGCCCCTGCTGCATGCCAAGCACCCTTAAGGAGGTCTCCTCGAGGCTCAGGGACCAAGACCTGGTTTCTCCACTGCACTCTCTCTGGCTCAGCGCCAGGGGTGTCTGTCCTCCATGGGGGACTTAAGCCCCTGTCCCTAACCATTCCAATTCCCACAATTTCCCCCTGTGATCCTTTGCTCTTTTTGAATGCTTTCTATCAGACTTCAAGTTAGTGCTGGTCCCCAGTCGTAGGGCACTCTCGTATTGGGGTATTACTTCCCAATGCGTCTCCTCTGGTGGCTCCCTCCCCCTTTTGTTTATCTTCCAATACCAGTCTGATGTTCCCACTCCGCTGTACCTGCCCACTGGCATCTTCTGCCCCCGTAGAGATCCTGACGTGTAGAATTCTGATCTCAGGCTGATTTAATGGGTGATTGGAGTTCCTTGGTAGGTAATCAGCTCACTTTAGGGGACAGGTTGAAACGGCACTTCCTCCTAGTTCCCCGCCATCTTGTCCCCTCTCAATTTCACTCGTATTTCCATATTTTTAATATTATTGTGTTTTATCTGTGTTTCTTGTAAATAGCATTTAGATCTGTCTTAGACATTCTAATGATCTGTGTATTTAACAAAAACATTATTCCCTCTGAATTATATCCCTTAGAGTTTTATTTTATTTTAATATTTGTCTAAAAATCTCTGCTAGTTAATTTTCACTTATGAAAGATACTTTATCTAGATTTAGAATTAAATAGTTTGGCCATGATTTCTTGTTGTAGTCAAAGATACTAAGGGATCTAAAATACTTGTACCCAAAGATACTAGGGTGAAAAGAAACGAAGGTTTTTGTTTTTGTTTTGTTTTGTTGGTTCCACTGTTCTTTCTGAGAACTCAAATATCGGTTTGTCACTCTTCGAAGATAATATTTCCTCTCTCCATTTCATCCCTGACTTCTTTTACAATTTTCTTCTGGTATTTGGTTTTCTGCAGTTTCACTACAATATATCTGAGTGTAATTTTCTTTGTATTTATTCCACTTGCCATTTCTAGGTCTTTTATCTATAGATTAATGTCACTTAGTATTTATAGAGGTTTTTTTTAGCTATTAGGGCTTCAAATATTGCCTCTTCCAAATCTCTCACTCCTTCATTCTGTGTTCTTAAAAAGTTGTCTTAGACCCTCTCATCCTATTCACTTTTCTGTACTATTCATTTTATCTGTCTGTACTGCACTCTGTGTAATTCTTATGCCCTATTTTCCATAATTCATTCTTCAACTTTCTGATCTGCCTGTAAATCATCCATTGTATTTAACACTGTGTAATTTAAATTTCATTTATAAATATTCTATTTACTTATTTTTTCAAATCTATTGTTCTACTATTTTAAGTCAATTTTCATAGTTCACTGGTTCCAATATATCTTTAAACTCATATTTTGTTCCTTTTACTAGTATAAGCATAGTTGCTTTTTGGTCAGTCTGACAATTAGAATACCTAATTTTTTTTTTTTGAAACTGATCATGATTTTGAACTTTTTCTGAAAATCTTATTCTGGTATATATATTTGTTTTTCTGCCCAATTATCTTTGAGTAGGTGTTGGATATGTTATTTGAAAAAAGAAACTGTAGAAATAATCTGTGACCTTGGATAAAGATATCTTGTTCTAGAAAGATGTTACCTTTGCCTCTGCTAGGCTCTTGGGGACATTACACTAATCACGGATCTATTTAAAACAATTTCAAGGCTTAAGGTATCTTGGGCTATGAAGACAACTGTTGCAATTCTAGAAGAAGCCTGGTCTACTTCAGGTTGAGTTTCTCTTTGAGACTGTAGCTCTTTGGAATCACAGCTTATTGTGGACAGTGCTTCCTCTGAGACCACCACCCCACCTCCAACTACTACCAGACCTGAGCTTTGATTTTTCTCCAACTTGTTGTCCCAAACTATCACACTGAGGAGAAACATAAATGCAAGCCAAAAGCAGTTTTGGTGTTCATGTATGTCTCTCTGTGCATACAAAAATATTTTATTCAGGATTTTAAGTTAGTTTTCAAGGGAGGAACTATTCAAATAACTTAGCCTAACATTGTTTCCTGAAGCTAAGTTTGAAATTTTCCAATTCTCCAAAACAGCATACAATCTTTGAACAAAAATACCTACTTATCCTAATACAAGTATTAATGACTGATGAGAATAATTAAATATTTTTACTTTAAGTTTAACTTTAAGTTTATTTAAATTTGTAAATATTGTAACCTTGTTCTACAAAATGTGTGGTGAAAGAAAAAAGAGAGAGAATGGGTTCTGGCCAAATAACTTTACAAATGCTGCAATAAACATTTTTTGTTGGGGTGGATTTCTCTGAACTTCATCTAATATGCATACTCAAATAAAGGAGAGATGTATGGGGTGTCTGGGTGGCTCAGTGGGTTAAAGCCTTTGCCTTCTGCTCGGGTCATGATCCTGGGGTCCTGGGATGGAGCCCCACATTGGGCTTTCTGCTCAGCAGGGAGCCTGCTTCCCTTCCTCTCTCTCTCTGCCTGCCTCTGCCTATTTGTGATCTCTGTCTGTCAAATAAATAAGTAAAATCTTTAAAAAAAAAAAAAGGGGGGGGAGATGTATGTTACTGTGTTTTTAGAAGTTATTTTACTACAAAATTTATTTTGTAGTGTAGCATCTCCAAGGACTGGTGTTACACAGTATGCACTTTAGAAAAAAGTTCCTAAAAATTAAGAGCTATAGATTTTGGAAAATGTGGCCATTTATGTTTATGAAAATTAATTCTTCCTATTTTTATGCATCTAATTTCTCCAACTTTCAGCTGTTAAATAGTATTTTCTCCTGTTATAAAACCATTTGACAACTTTCTATAAATTGTAACATACTACTTGTTAAAAGATCCAAAGGCCAACAATAACTCTATTATTGGCTCTAAACTGATTTTTCTCTCTTTTCAGGTTAATACTTAAGCACTCTAAGAAATCTTGAGTAGACATGATTTCAAAATAGATACTGGCATACAAGATCTCTTAATGATTTTCTAATGAGTCTCTATGGATTCTCTCAGGATCCTTATTTTCATACTCACTTCTCCTAAAAGAAGTAGTAACATAAAAATATTAGACTGAGACAGGAAAATTATAAGGTGATTCTGAGTTTATAAAAGATACATGTGAAAGAATAAAAAAATCAATTTAAGTTCTTGTAAGTTGAATTCTAAGTAAACTTTGTGACTCATTTGGATTGAAAATGTGGCTCCAGTTCACTCTGTAGCTATCAGAATTAGCCCCAAGACAACTCACTAGGTCTACTTGACACTTTGTTAAATAGTCACTATAAATTCATGCTTCCATAGACAGTTTTAGTTTTAATTAGTTTGCACTGGTGTAGTGTTCCTTAAAGAATGAATGTCACTGTAGTTGGGATTATAGATTGATTTATCAAGTAATAACGAGGGCTACCAACAAAAGATCATCCAGACTCCATCATGTCTTCCCATACCCCTGATTTAGAACATCAAATAAGTTTAATTCCCCCACCTCATTTATAATTATTCTTAAGTTATATTATATTAAAAGAAAAAAAAACTGTAAGTTTTTCTAATTTCTCTTACCTAATCCTGTATTACATTTCAAAATGATGTTAATCAACAGTCTATAGAAAAAAGTATGATATTTATAGTAACATGGTAACAACTTTAATTAAGTAATATCAAAGATGAATTGAAATCTCTATGTTCTTCCTCTTGATTTGGACAATTTTCCTCATGATATAAAAACTCAGATGAAATTACATAGCTTGATTACTTTTTAAAGTGATTATTGAGTTCTCCAGATACTTATTACTTCCTCAGGATCAGTTATTCACATTTATAAAGTGCTATACCTATTTGGCAAATCTATTTCACTTACACTCTTTAAATTGCCCCATTGTTGGTTAAATCGTGTTTGACAGTACCAGACTCTATTATACAAGGTAATTTAGTTATAAATATGATTTCAGGTTTCCCTAGAGCAATTTCTCTGATTATGCATGACAATCTGGACAAACTATAGCCATTGTAAAAACTGGAGCTACCAAATAATTTTCCATATTATGGAATCAGTCTATATTCTTTATAAATGTGGATTAAAGCAACAGGTTAAAACTTAATTAGCTGCATCATGGTTTGCAATATAGGCAAACTCAAATAAGTAGCAATATATTAATATCAACAGTTCAATAGACAAGGGAAACCTATAAAATCCAAATGATTTGATCATAGGTAGACATCAATGATCATCTAGTACAACATCAAACTAAAACAGAAATATCCTCTACCATGTACCTGTGACATGTAAAGTGGGTTTCTATATATTAGTTAATATGTATGAAAATGCAAAGTATCAATACACTTAGAATAGTTATTGGCATAAAAGCAATAATATTTTTAAGGTAATTATATCATATATTAAATGCGATCTGTCTCCCAGTACTTTCCACTCTTCAGTCCTAGCCCTGACTCTAAAATTTACTATGCAAAACATATCCCTCTTCTACATTTCCACTCTTGGTCTTCCAGGCTTTCTTTGCTTCGGGCAGAAAGTTACCAAATCTCTAATATACATAAATACTGTCTTCAGGTCAGTGGATCCTAGGTTAAAATATATGTTTGTTGACTTTTTTGCTGATACACTGTACTTCGCAATGATTTTTTTTTCATTTTTAAAACTGAGATATAATTGACACATAACATTGTATTAGTTTTAAGTGTATAACATAATGGTTCAATATTTATTTGTATTGCAAAATGATCACCACAGTAAGTCTAGTTAACATGCATCACCATATGCAATTGTAATTTTTTTCCTCGGGATGAATATTTTTAAGGTCTGCCCTCTTAGCAACTTTCAAATATACAATACAGTATTATTAACTATAGCCACCAAGCTGTACATTACATTCCCATGACTTATTTATTTTAAAATGGAAGTTTATACATTTTAACCCCTTTGCCCATTTTGCTCACCTGCTCTCCCCTCTCTTCTGGTAACCGCCAATCTGTTGTCTGTATGAGCTCAACTGTTGTTTGTCTGTTTGCTTGTTTTAGATTCCACATGTAAGTGAGATTATACAGTATTTGATCTTCTCTAATTTCACTTAGCATAATGTCCTCAAAGTCCATCCATGCAAATGGCAAGATTTTCATCTTTTTTTTACGGGTCTCTAGCCCTTACATTCATATGTTGTTTTCCCCAAGTTTGGATTGAATTCTCAAAGAGCAAGAACTAAGACTTCTAATCAGAAAGCCTCCACAAAAGTGGATATTTAATAGTGATAATTAAATAAATGTGTGGTCCGGGGGGATGGCCAGGTGGCTCAGTCAGTTAAACATCTGCCTTCAGCTCAGGTCATGATCTCAGGGTCCTGGGATCAGGTTCCCTGCCCAGTGAGGAGTCTGCTTCTCCCTCTGCCCCTCCCCATACTCATGGTCTCTCTCTCTAATAAATAAATAAATAAAATCTTAAATCAATAAAATCTTAAGTAAAGTATTAAAATAAATAATGTGTATTCCAAAGACTCAAAAACAGCTCTTTATTGCTTCAAAAGCTGGTCTAAGAAAATCTGCCTTAAAACATTAGTGTGAATATGCATTAAGAAAGTTTTTAGAATTACAAAACACTAATATTGAACCAAGGCACTAATATTTTTAAGCTGTAAGGGAATGCTAATATGTAATAATCCTTAGAGTACTTTGACAATAACAGGAACATTATTTGCTGTGATGATACATTTTACATTTAGTCTCCTTCTCTTGTGGTCTTCAGGATGTTCAATTGCAAAATAGAAAACAGATGGTCCTGAAGGAAAAACTTCTGTCGGTTCTGCTGTTTCAAGAAACCTACAATGGAAGCCTGAACAGCCAACCAACCAGTTGATATCATGCTGATTCCATTACCATAAAGCAGGGACTCAAAAGTACAGAATCCAAAACTTTCATAGGAAGTGCTCCCAACATTCTAGAGTCACAGTAGCAGAGATCCCTAATTCAATGCTGTTTTTTTAGTTTCTTTGGCAAGCATTAACTTTAATGGGCTGGATGAGATTTTTCCCGTGTTTCATATGTGTTTTCACTATAAATGAGATAGGGCTTAGGCATCACTTTTTACTCAAAAAATATTTGTTCATGACACTAGGCATAGTGGTATAACGGAGAATCTACAGGCACAATATTTCCTCCCATGGAGATTGTGAAATAAAAAAGTGGTAGCTCTCAAAAGATAGGGGGCCCTGTACTAATACGTAAGAGCTTCTCTCAGGAATGTGTTAGAAATGCCATTTCTTGGCCCTCACCCCACACCCACTGAACCAGGAACTATGGGGGATAGCCACAACAATATGGTCTTAAATACCTCCAGTTGATCTGATGCAGATGCCACTATAACATAGAAACCAGACACTGAATTAGAAATTATAATGTTGGGAATATAATAAGCAAGAACAGAAACCTACTGTGGGAACTTAGAAAAAGTAGAGTTCACTTGTAGACAACATATAGATAGGTACCAATTTTTTTTTAAGATTTTATTTCTTTATTTGACAGGGAGAGATCACAAGTAGGCAGAGAGTCAGGCAGAGAGAGAGGAGGAAGCAGGCTCCCTGCTGAGCAGAGAGCCTGATTCGGGACCCTGAGACCATGACCTGAGCCCAAGGCAGAGGCTTAACCCACTGAGCCACCCAGGTGCCCTAGATAGGTACCAATTTTAAAGGCATGATATAATTGGCAGTTGTGAGTAGAACAGATACCTTCCATATCAATAAAACTTCCTTATCATGGTGTACATTTTATTCTGTAGGTAAAATCTGTGAATACTATGATTTTTCAATTCTATGTGGTATTTCTTTCCACTCCAGGTTCAAAGCACAGCTCCGGAATTATCAATAGTGCGATGCTCTTTTTACAAGGAAGGGATGGGGTGTTGACTCTGTCCCATGGCCTGGTAAGGAGCTATTGTGACTATGTTCTTCCTGATTGAGGATGTGGAAATCGTGCAGAGGACTCTGCTATGCCTTTGTGACCAGGAGGAGCATTGCTACACATATTGTTGCATTCTGAAGCATGGGTGCTGGGCTCTTTATTTTCTACAGCCTGGGCTTTACCAACATGTGATTTTAAAAAGATCATCTGATAAAACTGATAGAGGCACTTCCCTTGTATCTTAAATACAAGTTCTCAACTATGGCTCTACAAATAAAGATCACTCAGGGAGCTTTTAAAAATAATCTAAGCCAGGGCTTTAACTGCAGAGATTCAACTGGTCTGAAGAAGACCCCAGGCATCACTATTTTTAAAAAACATCTTCAGGTGAATCTCATGTGCAGGTAGGTTAAAAAAACACTCAGAATTACAACTCAAGTTATGGTCTGTGAACCAAATGTACTCTGTCACCAGAAAGTTTCTTAGAACTACAGAATCTCAGGCCCCAAATGAAAACCTGCTGAACCAGAATTAGCATTTTAACAAGATCCCCAGCTGATTGCCATATGTATTAAGGCATGAAGTACTGGTTTGAAGGGGTTGTGATTGATTCCTTCCTTGTAAGGTACTTGTACCATTGATGTGTAATCACAGCACATATTTCATCCAGCACAGTCTGAGTATTCAATACCTATAGTCTGTCCCAAAACATGTACTTTAATGTGGATTGTTAATGTCTGAGTTCTCCGTGCATATGAAGCATTCATATCAGAAGCTGTTTGGTTTAGGGGGCATATAATAATTTGATCCTATGATCATTTCGGAGTGATTTTTATAGCACATTGGAGGGTCTCCTTACAAACTTCACATGCACTTGTAATTCAAAGAATGCTTAAGCCAGTAGTATGCTCTATTGTTTAAGCATACAAGTTAGTGTCTAAGGCTAAGTTACTGATCTCACTTATTATTAAGGTCTTTACAATAGCCATGTAAATGAAGTCTTATGCCCATTTTTACAAAAGGAAACTGAGGTCTAGAAGGGTTCATTAAATTTTAGCATAAAGTTCAAACTAAGCCACTGAGACATCAAAAATCAAGCTCTTTATTATTCCAAGATGATTGCTTTAATTCTGAAAGCTTTAGCAAAGCATCACTCTTCTCCTTTCTACATCCTCTACAAGGTATACATCACTTACATCTCTTAATATTAATAAATGCTAACCGATTGTAACTTTTCAAAACTGCCCATTATCTGCTAAAATGCCAGATATTTTGTACTTAGTCTCAATGTGTTCTTTATCTAATCAAAGTTCTTATTTTTGGAGCAGTCACTTTTGAGTGTTAATAAACTACAGGAAAAATCTGATGGGATTTGGCATATTTTGGAATCAGGTTAAAAGCACCTGTATGCCATTTCTGGTTCCTTCCTTAGCTCTACCAAATTAATTAAATTACATCCCTCGTCGGGCTGCAGAACACTGAACTGTAGGTGCCTGCAATCTTTTTATAAATTAAAAGTGTAATTTTAGAGTTTGCACATTACTCTGGACTTGATGTATACATGAAGAAAGCAGCAAAATTAAAGCAAATGAGGTTCTGTCTTAAAAAAGGATTTAGTCACTGTAGTTTTCTATGGTGGAAAATGACCTTGGCTGCATCTTTCATGCACCCTTGCATTTGGCTTAGGATGCATAATTCATACAGCAATCAATTAGCTGGCTGTAGAGCCTGCAACAAGAGGGAATATTTCATACAAATCATTGCTGGCTAAATTGCTGGGACAATTAAAAGTGGGAAATCTGTGGTCATCAATTTGTAGGCAATACAGGTTCATCAAAAGCAAATCAGTTTCTTCCACCTCTTGGAAAGAAATGCACGCAAACACCAGAGATCATTTAATCACTATTTCTTAGGAAGGGCTTGATCAAGATAATATTATTTGTTGTTTTTATGAATGTGAACAAGTGCCTAACATAAGTGGTTCATTTACTTGGCTTAGGGCACTCAATCAACAATGCCATTTTATGAATTAAAATACAGCAATCAAATAAGTATTCTTGCTTGTGAAGCATCTATAATCTAGCATAGGGGACCTCAAAGTGAGATCTCTGGTAGGTCATGTGGGTCCACAAGGTGGCCTGTAGACTCCTTCAAAATGCAAATCATCTCAGCATGCATTAGTCGAGCTTCAAATGTTACTTTCATTAATTATTTCCATCTGTGTCATATGTAATCTAGGGAGATTCAATTTGCTGTGTCTCTTAGAAGTAAAGCAAGCCTATTTTTGGTATATGTGCTAGATAAAGCTATCCTGTTTCATTTTTTTGATGATACATTATGCAAAAATAATTTGAAACTACTTTAAGAACACAACCCCTTTTTAATTGACTGTTCAGACAAGAGTCACTCATGTGTTATTTTTATTAAATGCAAGAAGACATGAAATGTGATAGCCTTCATATATAGGTCAATAGCTATAATTTGGCTGCACATTAGAATCAGCGTTTAAATGTGGTTTTTAAATACAAACTTTTAAACATTTAAAATTCAACTATGCCTGAGTCCCACCTCTTGGGTATATCAATTCAATTAATCTCGTATAAGGCTTAGCAACAGTGTTTTCTTAAATTCCTGAGTTGAGTTGAATGCACAGGAAAGTTTAGGAACACATTTATCAATGGTGTTATGAAGGGTACCTCATCTTGAAGGTGCATACAAATCACTTGCAGTTGGGACTAAGCTTCTACATGTCTGGCAAGCTCATAGGCAATGATAATTTTGCTGGTCCTTGGACTACCATCTGAATGGTAAGGGCATGGGCCAAAAGTTCTTACACTTGGCCAAATATTCTATAGACCAAATAATATTTGACCAAATAATCTATAATTTCAAAGTCAGTGCAAGACAACTTTCTTATAATAGAAATATATAACTATATAATTATTGGAAATGGGAAGATATAAAAATATATCATAAAGCCATAATAACTAAAAATAGTCTTGCTGGGCAGAAGAATAAGAAATTATACTACAGAACCCAAAAACGGATCTATGTATTATATTTAAATTTTCTAAAGTTAAGAATGTCATGAATCAATTGGAAATGACTATATATTTAATAAACAGTTATATATTATGATATTAATAACATTTTATTTCTACCTCATTTCATAGTACCAGAGGTAATAAGGACTTAAGAAAAAATAGAATTGTTTTAACATTGGTATAAGGAAGTTCTTCTCAAAAAAAAAAAGTCAGAAATAAAGCTTTTAAATGACAGATTTGGATATACACACGCACACTTTTGTTCACTGGAGAACAATAAAAACAATTTTTAATACAAGTGATGTTCCAAATAAAGACAAGAATTGAACGCACACATACATAATTTCATCATCTCCTGAAACCTCCACAGAGTACCAGAAATCTTTATATTTTTTAATTTGTTTATTTTCACAAGGACGGGGAGGATGAGAGAGAAGGGAGATTGACAATGCACTTCTCCTATCTTTAAACAGAAAAATGAGTGTGGAAACTAAAAATGAAGGAAACAAAAATGCCCCCCCCCCAAAAAACAACAAAAAACCAAAACCCACAACAAAACAAAGACTGGATGATAAACTGGAAAGCTAAAAACTAAAGCCGTTATATATAACACAATCTTTAAAGCCTCAAGAATTAGGAGGAGCACCAGGTACTTCTGGATAGAGAAGTGAAAAAGAATGAATTAAATTAAGGAGAATTGGTTGAAAAGTACATAAAAAGAAGAAGCAGATACATTCTTCTACATAGCCTCATTCTCACCCCACAAGAGGACTACAAGTTTGTTTTTACTTCAAACAGAAGGTCTCTGGGCTCAAGTCACCATGCATGCTAATGTCGAATAAGGAAAATGAAGATTAAGGAGAGGCATTTTTACTGAAAGCTGATATCCTCTCAGTCTTCCTATTGCTTCATTAATCAGCTCTTGGAATACTGGCAGCCAAGTCTTTATCCTGCAGGCAGGAGACTGGACAGATCTCTGGGGAATCTGACCAGCACAAAAGAAAAACCTAAAGACAGATGGATATAGGGGGTCTCCTCAGGAAGCCAAACCATACTTTTCTGCTATGAAGGCCACAGTCGACCAGTCCAACCCAACCGTTCAAAGCATTTAAATAAGAGCAATCAAGTGGAGGAAATCCTTTGAAAGAAAAGATAAAGACTAAGATGTAAGAACTAACAAAAACAACTTGGAAGCAATAGACCATGCAAAGAGAAGGAATTTTAAACACGAGACATACTATTGTCAGTATTCCTAGAGATGGGCAAAACCAAAGGAAACAAAAGCTAAAATAGATTAAGTGAAGATATATCAAACTAAAAAGCTTCTGTGTAGCAAAGGAAACAATCTAACAGAGCCAAAAGGCAATCTGTGAAATGGGAAAATATGGCCATTATAAAAAAAAAAATAAATATCATATGTTGGCAAGGACGTGGAGAAATTAAAATGCTAGTGCACTATTGGTGGGAATAAAATGGTGCAGCCACTATGGAAAACAGTATGGAGTTTCCTCAAAAAAATTAAAAATAGGGGTGCCTGGGCGGCAAAGTCAGTTAATCAGCAGACTCTTGGTTTCGCTCAGGTCTTGATTGCAGGGTCCTGGGATTGAACCCCAGGCAGGCTCAGCTCTCAGCATGGAGTCTGCTTGACTCTCCATCTCTCTTTGCCCTCCTGCTGCACATGTGCACACATGCGTGCAGTTCTCTCTCTCAAATAAATGAATAAATCTTTTTTAAAAAATAAAAAATACAACCACCACATGATCCAGAAATTCCACTTTTGGGCATATATCCAAAGGAAATGAAAACGGGATCTTGTAGAGATATTTGTGTAACTGAGATACAGACCATGAACAAGATGAATGAGAGTAATCCCAGGGGTCTTTCTTTATTAATGTAACAGGTAAAAATGAAATCCAGAGCAAACTGATCATTTCCCAGGCTGCTTTTTACAAAACTTGAATATTCTAAGATACACAGATAATAAAATCAGAAAGGAATTAAGATGAATGGATAAAGCAGGAGGCTCTCATAGTTTGCCATCTGTATGAAATAAATATTGATGTCTTCAGTACCTCTACCAACCCGCACTGTGCTTTGCTCTCCCTCCTTCAAGAGCTTGACAACACATGGGGGTGAGAGAAGTAAGGTAGTTAAAAAAAAACAGTCAGAACTCCTGCTGCCCTGCTCCACAAAAGAATCTGAATCCAGAGCATTCCAATCTAGACCGAAATATCTCGTTTCTAAAACCCACTTTTCCTTAACAGAAATATGTATCCCATGGGTACTCCGCCCTGACTACAGAACCCTTCGTTGGCACCTCTAGTTTGAACTGCTCCTCTTTTGGTGCCCCGGAGAATCTAATTTCTTTTCTTTTCTCTTCTTCTTTCTTTTTTAAAGATCTTATTTATTTATTTATTTATTTGAGAGAGAGAGAGAGAAAGAGATAGTGAGAGAGAGCATGAGCAAGGAGGAGAGGGAGAAGCATGCTCTCTGCTCCACAGTAAGAATCAGAATGAAAGAAAAGTCCACCTTCTTTTGTTCCTTTGTAAAACTAATGTGATTTCCAAAGTGAAAAGAGTGATGAAACAGCAGTATGCTTCACCTGCAGGCAGGGTCTTGGGGCAGATCCTTTGCAGGAAAAATCCATATGGATATTTTGGATCAGGAAACTGACCCTTAAAATTACATTGTGCACAGTGGACCTTTATGCATGTCCAGGATACATGCATTTTTGTTTAAGATCCTGCTAGTGTGAGGGAAGTTCCTAATGGGGGGAAAAAAAGGCTTTCTGGACCTGGAAGTGGACTCTAGACCCTAGGGAACCAGAGAGCAGAAGAAGATGCAGCTGAGTAGAACATTTCAAGGCCAATGCAGTGCTCACACACCCTGCTGAGAACGTAGGTCTTTGTTTTAAGATCAGTGGGAATCCCTTGAAGTAAATAAAGGTAGGAAAAGGTTGATTTACATTTTGAAACAGGCAAAATAGATCTGCTTGGGTTGAATAGGTGCAGGGAAAATAATTAAAAGACATTTTTATCATTCCAGAAGAGAGACCAGGCAAGAGCAATAGAAGTGGTAGTGGAGAGAAGTGGACAGATTTAATGAATATTTAGAAGATCAAGTTGATAGAAACTAATGATGTATTGGATATGAGGAAAATGGAGATGAAGGTGTCCAGGAGTGACTTCTAGGTTTCTAGTTATAGATCTAGAAAAATTTTCATTATTTCCTCAATATTTTTCTGAAATATATATACACACATATACATGATATAATAGGAATTTTAAAACCTTTTATTTTTTAAGAAAAGATTTTATTTATTTATTTGAGAAAGAGAACAAGCAGCAGGGAGGGGCAAAGAAAGAGAGGGAGAAGACGACTCCCTGCTGAGCAGGGAGCCTGATGCGGGGCTGGATCCCAGGTCCCAGAGATCATGACCTGAGCTGAAGGCAGACACTTTGCTAACTGAGCCACCCAGGCATCCCTAAAAATGTTTTAAAAGAAGGAACATAAATCTTCAAAAATACGCCATTTGGGTTTTTTTTTTAGGGGGGGGAGATTACTTATTTTATAGTATCTGGAATTTAAAATCATGTTTGCAAAGTGATCAAAGATAAAGATTTTTTAAAGAACAGGACTAGTAATGTGATAACCTAAAAAATGTACTTTTTTTCTTAAAGATTTTATTTATTTATTTGACAGAGAGAGATCTCAAGTAGGCAGAGAGGCAAGCAGAGAGAGAGGGGAAAGCAGGCCCCCTGCTGAGCAGAGAGCCTGATGCAGGTCTTCATCCCACGACCTTGAGATCATGACCTGAGCCAAAGGCAGAAGCTTAACTCACTGAGCCACCCAGGCACCCCAAAAAATGTACTTTTAAAAACAAGATGTTGCACTCTGATTATCCTGCCTTTGAAATACAACATTGACCATTTCTCTAAAGTCACCAATGCTAGTACCCTTCCACTGCAATGCTCATAGCAAAATCATTTCTCCAGTGAACAGCAGGGCTCCCATCCTAAAAATTCAGCTCTGAGGACCCAGAGAAAGTAGCTGAATTCAATATCAATGTCATTATTTGACCCATGCATCTTCCACATATGAAAACTGAAAATAATACTATATCATCAAATTCTCCAGTTTCTCACTTGTTCATCTGGTCAAAGAGAATCAAATACCACATTACTGAAATATTATCAATTCTCCTGTGGTTATTTTACAAATAAATATCTTTTTCTCTATTTTTATATAGCACATAAAATTTTCATATAGTTGAAATGAACTGTGCAGAGAGAAAGGTAAATGCCAGCAGGCATCTAAATATTGTAGCATCTGTTATATTTTACACTCTATAATCACAAATCTTATAAAGCTTCATTGCATTTGAGGCTGGATTCTTCACAAATTATTGAAGATTGATAGCTGTAGTAATTGTCATTACACTTTTATTTTTATTATACTGAATTATACAGACTTTCTTCTATCTTTTTTTTGTAATGTCTTTTATTTTTCTAGAAAACTATTTCCTATTTCTGCTTTTTATTTTCTTGTAAAAGTCTAAAATTTATATGATGGAAATTAACACTTTCCAGTTAAGTATACAAACTTTGTAGACTGTGTGTGTGCACATATTTATGTGTGTGGGTGCATGTGCATAATGTGTCTAGCATTGCTAATTATTAAAGTATTTTCTAGAGCATTTAGAAATAAAATGGTACAAAAATAATGAAGTATATTACTTTAAAATAATTTTAAAACTGAAATGGAGCAGCTGCCTTAGGCTCAGATCATGATCCTGGCATCCTGGGATCAAGCCCCGTGTTGGGCTCGCTACTCAGTGGTTCTGAGTAGCTTCTCCCTTTGCTGCTGCTCCTCCCGCTTGTGCTCTCATTCTTGCTCTAGCTCAAAGAAATTAAAAAAAAAACAAAAAACTGAAATGGAAAGCACCAACCACTCTGATTTACTTTTGCTACTTGTCATTAAACATAAACAGAACTAGTTAAAATATCTGAAGTTTCAAACTTTGGTTAATATGCACGTTCTCTGTCACCTGCATTTAGTACCTGGAGCAAACCTCGGGCACCACACGAATGTTTATGCCTCCTTTGGCAGACTGATTTCATTTTTCTTTCATCATTCCCCCCTCTTCTTATTAACTTGTTGAGATTACATCCCAAGTGTATTTACTTCATCTCACTTACCTACTTTCAGGGCTCACAGTGCTGGTATGCGATGGTACTATGTTAAGTGCTGTTATGGTCAGAAACCTTGTAAAACACCATCTTCACAAGAGAGTCAATCTGTGAGGTAAATTCTTTTGTAATTGACAAAAGAACTATATCTGGTGAGTAAGGTATTTTATAGAAAAGGAAATAAAACCTCAAAGAGACCCGAGAACTTTGGCCAACACTATTCAAACAGGTCTCCAACATTAGTTTACCTCAGAGCTACTGTGTGTGGTCACCTGAGTTGTGTACTGCATAATTTCAGGGAATGCCAGTCACAGAGACTATCATATGAATGGCACCCCATGTAGCTATCCAGTGCTACAGTCCAATATCTATCTCAAAAGTGTAATGTCTTTTCACTGCACTGTATTATTATCTCACTAATTCATTCATACTAAAGCAACTGGAGTAGAGAGGAATTGGGAAAACAAATGAGAGTTAAGTTTGTATTGTACTTGAATTGTATGTATTGTATTGTATGTATTGTATTGTATTGTATGTAATACTGGTATTGTATTGTATTTCTTAAGAATACCACTAATATTTCTACATAAGTATTCTAAATAATCCTCAAAGCAGCTCTATCATATTTCCATTCTTACATAAAAAGTAATTTATGATCATTTGTAAATAGCCTAAGTATAAGCTAAATTATCATTATATGATATATATGATATGATATGATATGATATGATAAATTATCATTATGCAGGGTGACACTCATTTGAGGGGGAAGTATGTCTCTATATTTTATATATTTTATATTTTATATATTTATATATTTTTTAATCTACTTACAAACTCCATTTATTCAGAATTGTACATCTCTAATTGATTACACAAATAATGCCCTTTCCAAATAAAATACATATTAAAATAGTGAACATCTGCAGAGACATGGTTAAATGAACAAAGACAATTCAAAGGCATTTGCTGTCCTAATTCCTAGCAAGTTGACAGACAATGCCCCAAAACTCTCTATCAGATCCAAAATGAACTAATAAGCTAATCAGAGCATAACAAGTCTTTGCCGAGTGACTTCATAAGAGAACTGTAAGTACTTCTAAGCAGCACTCATGGGTATTTCTTGTTAAACATGTAAATTCCTTCTGAGAAATTTTGTTAAATATTGGTAAATCCATGTAGTCTATTATTTTCACTAGTTATTAGGGCTCTGGGGTATGGTGAAATGAGATATATTAATTTTCCTTTGAAAATGCGAACTGGTAGACAACAAAGTCCTTGCTAATGGCTGCTCAGAACTCCTTACCTTTAAGCTGTCTCTCTGATGTTCCGATTTACCTACTTAGTGATGACAACTTTCCATGGGTTTATGATCATGCATGATTTGGTCATAGTTCTGTTAGGCTGTTGAAAGTTCTCTGCTTCTTCTTTTTTAAAGATTTATTTATTTATTTTAGAGAGAGAGAGAGAAAAAGAGCACAAGTGGGAGGGGTAGAGAAAGAGGAGAGACAATATGAGGCAGACTCTGCACTGAGCACAAAGCCTGACACAGACCTCGATCTCACAACCCTGAGACTATGACCTGAGCAGAAACCAAGAGTCCACTGCTTAACTGACTGCACCACCCAGGCGCACCAACAGTTCTCTTCTTGAGAGACAAATCAAGAAACAGACTCAACCATAGAGAACAAAGTTATGGTTACCAGAGAGGAGGAGAGTGGGGGGATGAGTTAAATAGGTGATGGGGTTAAGGAGGGCACTTGTCATGATGAGCACCAGGTGATGTATGGAACTGTCAAATCACTATATTGCACACCTGAAACTAATACATTATATGTTAACTATACTGGAATTAAAACTTTTTTTAAAAAAGGAAAAAAAAAACTTCTCAGGAAAATATTTTATTCAAGACTACAGAATGCCAAGTTTCTGAGGTAAATCTAGAAAACTCTGTGGGAATACTACAATTTATTAGCCAAAGTCATTATCTCATCCCTAAGAGAACATGTAAACCATAAAGCTGTCAGAATTAATGGCAATTGGTAAGCAGAAAATTATTCTCATAAATAAATATCAATAATTACAAAATATAAAAAGTGTTTTTCAAATAGCAACATTGATGACTGCATAAACATTTATTAAGTTACTTTTATCTCATTTAATATGAGAACACTTTCTTCCTTTATGGAAATTACTAACTATATCAACATAATGTCCAAATATGAGAAAGTCTTCTAGATCAATTAACAATAGTTGATATGGCTTATCTCTTTATAAATCAGAATCACAGTAGAACACAGTAGAACACAGAATCAATTATGCCTGTGTTCTCTAAATTAACAAAAAGTGAAAATGTTCAAAAAAATTAAAAACTCTACCAAAGTGTTCCTCCTTCACTCTCCTTCCTCCTCTTCTTCCTTCTCTTTCTTTTTTTTTAAATCCAAGTTATAAACCAAGAAGAAAAAAAAAATGTTTCTACTCCTCTGCAATCATGTAGAACTTGATTTCATGACTTTATTATATTTTTTAGTATTCAATACTCAGAATGGTAAAAGGAATTGACTTTTTTTGCTACTGGTAAATTAGAAAATATTAGTTTTCAAATGTTTCCTTGATATTTCTTCTTCCTTATTTGAGAAAAGGAAAAAAGTAGATTATATTATGTGAGCATATTAAAAAAAAAAAAAAAAGGAGCTGCCTGGGTGGTTCAGTCGCTAAGTGTTTGCCTTCGGCTCAAGTCATGATCCCAGCGTCCTGGGATTGAGCCCCCCACATTGTGTTCCCTGCTAGGCAGGAGGCCTGCTTCTCCCCTTTCCACTCCCCCTGCTTGTATTCCCTCTCTTGTGTGTCTCTCTCTGTCAAATGAAAAAATAAAATCTTAAAAAAAAAAAAAAACAAGAACAAAAAACCCTAAACCTGTCTCCAACCATGGAAATTGTCTTATAAGCTAGAAAAGTCTCTCAGAAGTATATTGAAGCAGCCCCAGTCAGAACTACGTCCACTTCCAACCACAAGTCATTTTATTCCATATTTCTTTTTAAATTCTCTGAGATGATTCTAATTTTACTATGTCTCAATGTTCTATCTTTGAATCGTCACAGAGTATTTTCACTTAAACTGTTTTGAGTGCTAATATTTAAAGAGTAAATTCATTTCAAACCTAGGGATATCAATTTTCATGCTGAAAATCATCCAAAGCATGTCCAAGTTAATTCATTTTCTTATTCCCCACACAAGGTGGGCCAAACACATGCTGCCTATCTCTATGAGGAAACCTGGCTAATGGCCAATTTACAGAGTCTATGCTGCAAATACCTAACACTGCCTTTGTGTTCTACCTCTTCCCAAAGGAAAGAAGAATTTAAAAAAATAACCCATCCTGGAGACAAGATACATTTTACAGGAGACAGACATACTTCAGTAATGATAAAAATCATGTCAAAAACCTGCAATTTTGTTCCATCTGATAAAACAACATTACATTCTTCTCCATAGTTCAGAGGTCACTCACTACAAGCTTCGTATTTTTAATGAATGTGATAAATCTCCTCACTATTTACTCTTCTCTTCTCTTTCCCTTATGTGAAAAGACACCTAAGGAAGGTTTTCTTAACCTATACATTATACATAAATGAACAAATACATATAGTTTTCAGGAAGAAGTAGTCAATTTGCATGTACATAAAACATAGACGTTCAAATCTATCATATCTAAAACTAACATACATTAAAATAACTTATCACATTCCCATTGTCACATCAACCCCCTACTCTTAAGAACCTTTTTCTGGCAACCAGAGGGTGAGCTCCACGGGGAGCAGATAGCATATTTAATAGGATTCCCCACTTTAATCCCAGCACTTAACACAGTGTCCATTGCTTAACATTGGCCTTAGTGCCAAAAGTCTTGGTTTTTATTTCATAGTCTATGGAGATGTGTGAACTTGGCCAAATCATTTACCTTCTCAGTGGGCCTAAAAATTGGTGTCTGAAAAGGTAGGAGGGAAGCAGGCAGCTAGATAGCTCATTAGAAGAAATAATTCTTTAAAATGTTGACTCTGATATTTTTTCTCTTACTAAACCACTTATATCTGGGCAATAAGTTTATATAGTTTCCCTTTAAATTGTTCTTTGTAACCATCCTCTCTTCCCTGTTCCCACTGCCACTCCTCTTAGAGCTGGCATTCACCACCTCATGGTGAAATGGGTAAACCACAGTAGGTGTTTCTAAATTCCATTTCTTGGGTCTCTTCTCCTTGTTCCATAGTGCAGTGGAACAACCTTTCTTAAACTTTACTCAGAATGGTTTTCCAACTTTAGCATGCACGAACCTAGAG
The DNA here is from genome assembly GCA_004024625.1 of Mellivora capensis. Lineage (NCBI taxonomy): Eukaryota > Metazoa > Chordata > Mammalia > Carnivora > Mustelidae > Mellivora > Mellivora capensis. Next base: position 17,712 of record PISX010017950.1, on the reverse strand, counting down.
AGCTTATTATAGAAACCCATTCACCAGACACACCTCCATAAGACTCTGATGCATCAGAGGTAATCTGCAGGTAATCTGCAAACCACATATTAAGAAATTGATTCACTGATTTCCAACTCTTTCGATTTTATAAACAGAATAGTGAAATATGCTTATGTGGGCATAAGCATAATCCTTAAAAATATGAAAATTTATAATTTAAATATATTTACACACATATATATTTCAGTTTATCATTTGATTTTTTGAGTCCTAACTGATCATCTTGTGTTCTCCTTGGTGCATTACAATCACAGCATTCAGGGTCCATAATCCAATTCTAAAAATTAATTAAAAACTTAATTGCAAATTACAGCAAAAAGAATGTCCCTAAATTGACTATGTGTGTGGAGTGCTTGCCAATACTACTACTCATAATATACTGTTTCCCATAATATACAGTTCACACTTCTATCTATGTATAGTAAGGTAACGTTTGTAAATAATCTTTTTAAAAAACAATTTTGTATTTCTGTATTTTCCCTGTTCCTTTACTCCCTATTCAAGCAGGTGTTTGAGATTGTGCCCACAGCCTCAGCAGAGGGATGTGGTGGGAGAAAAACAAAAATGGTGTTATGTACCTTTCTTTTAGAAGCCCCCAGAATGGGGGAATTTGGTGCACAGCAAATTGTCTTGGCCAGTGTGGGAACAACAGGGTTTAATCCTACCCCTGACACTGCTGGACCCCAGGACAGAGTAGAAATGGAAGCCCCATACCACATGTGGAAAAATGTAAAAGTTATAACTAAAGCTATCAAACTGGTAAACAAAACGTTTTATTCTGTTATTTTGACAATTTACCCTTACAATGATAAGTGAGTTTAAAGTTATAGTTTTTAAGTGATTGAATGTTTATAAAATATCAAAGATAACTGAATAATCACATTTTATGTGTTTCGTATTCTATTCATGTGCCAATAATATTTGGATTAATAATAAAATACAGATACACATAAGTTATAAATATAACTTAAGTTATAATTTTTTCATAAAATGTATTTTTTCTTGCCTTTAGAGCAATCACTAATTAAGTTATTTTAATAAGGATTTTCACAAAACTTCTGTTCTGTTGACAGTAATTAAAAAGTGAAATGTAATTGTATTCAATCTATAAAATTCTAATATATTTTCATAAAAATGTAAATTTAAGTAACTATAAAAAATGGGCTAAAGAACTAAACAGACATCTCACCAAAGAAAATATACAGATGGCAAATAAGCATATGAAAAAGATAACAGCATATGTCATTAGGGAATCATAAATTAAAACAACAATAAGATATCATCACACACCAGTTAGAATGGCCAAACTCCAAAACACTGGCAACACCAAATGCTGGGGAGGAGGTAGAGCAATAGGAACTTTCATTCTTTGCTAGTAGGAATGCAAAATTATATGGGTCACTTTGAAGGCAGTTTGGTAGTTTTTTACAAACTAAACATAGTCTTATGATACAATCTAGCAATTGTACTCCTGGGTATTTACCCAAGTGAATTTAAAACTTACACCCACACAAAAACCTGCACATGGGTATTTACAGCAGATTTATTCATAATTGCCAATTTGTTCTTAGATAGAAGAGTGGAAAAACTGTGGTATATCCAGATAATGGAATGCTACTGAGGTCTAAAAAGAAATGAGCTATCAATCCATGAAAAGACATGGAGGCATCTTAAGTGCATACTACAAAGGGAAGGAAGCCATTCTAAAAGGTCTACATATGGTATGATTCCAAGTTTATGACATTCTAGGAAAGACAAAACTATGGAGTAGAGTCAAAAGATCAGTGGTTGCCAGTGGTTAAGGAGGAAGTAAGGAAGAATAGGTGAGACACAAAGAATTTTCAGGGCAGAGAAACTATTCTGTAGGATATTATAAAGGTAGATACATGTCATTATACATTTGTCAAAAGTCATAAAATGTACAACATGAATAGTGAAACCTAATGTAAACTATGTACTTTGGGTGATTGATACATCAGTGTGAGTTCATCAATGGTAACAGATATATCACTGTGGTACAGGGTGTCAATAGTTGACAAAACTGTGCCTATATGGGGGCAGCGAATAAATGGGAACTCTATTTTCTGTTCAACTTTTCTGTGAACCTAAATCTGTTCTAAAAAATAAAGTCTATTAAATCATTAAAAAATTTCAAAAAGTTGGATTTTTTCTAAAATATTCAAAATTATCTATAAAAATAAAAATATATAAATTATAACTGCTACAATCTAAATGTTTGCATGTCCCCCACTCCAGTCTACATGTTGAAATACTAACTCCCCATTAAAGGTAATGGTATTAGTATATGGTAGGGTTTCTGGGAGGGGATTACATCATGAGAGTGGAGCCCTCATGAATGGGCTTAAGTGCTCTCTCTCTCTTTATTTTTTAGCTTTTTTTTTAAGATTTTATTTATCAGAGAGAGAGAGAGAGAGCGCACAAAGTAGGAGGAGCAGCAGGCAGAGGGAGAAGCAGACTCCCTGCTGAGCAAGGAGCCTGATGCAGGACTCAGTCCTGGGACCCTGGAATCATGACCTGTGCCCAAAGCTGACAATTAACTGATGGAGCCACCCAGGCATCTTTTGAAAGCAATTCCACAGAGCTCTCTAGCACCTTCTGCTATGTGTGAATGCAACCAGAAGTCTGAAACTTGAAAGAGACCCCTCACCTGACCACATTGGTCCTCTGCTCTCAGACTTCCAGCCTCTAGAACTACTATGACCAATAAATTTCTGTTCTTTTAATTTTTTTAAAGAATTTTTTAAAAGATTTTATTCATCTATTTGACAGAGAGATCACAAGTATGCAGAGAGGCAGGTGGCTGTGGTTGGGGCGGTGGTTGTGTGGGGGGGAAGCAGGCTCCCTGCTGTGCAGAGAGCCCAATGCGGGGCTCGATCCCAGGATCCTGAGATCATGACAGGAGCCAAAGGCAGAGGCTTAACCCACTGAGCCACCCAGGTGCCCCAAATCTGTTCTTTATAAGCCACTCAGTCTGTGGTATTCTGTTACAGCATCCCAAACAGATAAGACACTAACAAAGAATAAATGTTTCAATAAAAATTATCATTTTAGTTTTATTTAGCCAAATTTTGAAAATTTGATTAAAATGTATTAAATAATTTTTTAAAATTTTTAAAGGATTTATTAGAGAGACAGAGAGGGAGAGCATGAGCTTGGGGGTGGGGAGGGAGAGGCAGAGGGAGAGAATCTTAAGCAGACTCTCTGCTAAGCACAGAGCTCTATGTGGGAGCTCAGTCTCATGATCCTGAGATCATGACCTGAGCTGAAACCAAGAGTCAGACACTTAAATGACTGAGCCACCCAAGTGTCCCAAAAGGTATTAAATATTTTTATAAGATTCAACCACGTACAATTCTAGCATTCAATTTCTACCTGGTTGCTAATGTAAAAGTTTGATTTGTGTCACACTTTTACAGTTCTATATATTCAACAAATGGAGATTAGTTACTTGAATAATTTAGAGCTCTGACTGACCATGTGAAAAATACTGAAGGTAAGTAATTCAAAAGACATTAAGATCCATCCCCCAACCCCCACGCCTTAGGTCTCCATAGCTACTGTCACTAGCTCTATGTAGAAGAATCCTTATATGTGCTCCACCGGGTAGTAAAAGATTGACACCTGATTCCTTTTGGAATAAACCCTTCATCTGACCACTTGATGTCAACTGCAGAATTTGATGAAATCTGTTTCATAAGCCTTAGATTATTATAAATTATTGCTGGTGTCCTTCAGTGAAATCCAAGAAACTCATGATTACAAACAAACTAAATTAAGAAGAATGAAACACTTTCTGGACTAGAAACAAGATGAATTTGTACGTTCTTAGTTATTCTACAAATATGGTTAGGTAAATTCAAATCAAATACCCAATGTCTACTTCTGGTGAAGCCTTTATTTTCTTATAAACTGATCTATAAGTAGATAAGTCTATATGAGTCTTTTTTTCCTGATAAACTGATCAATCTGAAGCCTGTGATACAATTCAGCAAGCATGAAAGGAGGTGGACAACTGAGACTAGGAGGTTAATCTGAATCAGGGATGGCTCACCAGTAAGGCCTATGTTTGGGAAGGGCAGATGAACTGAACTGGTGACATTCATGGGATACAGTGGACCCCACTGAGATTATTCCATAAACTAGACAACACCGATAATGAGGAAAATAAGTGTTGGGAGTTACATTCTGGTGGTTTAGCTATGTTACAGTTCATAGTGATCGTACAATTGATGAAACTCAGAGAAAAGAGAGTTACCATATGCAAACTTATTTTTAAGCCTAAGCAAATAACTTCAGAACTTGGTGGAAAACTGGATTGGTAAACTTGAAGCACACTCATACGAACTGGCTGAAAAGTATGGGACAGTGGTGCCTGGATGTCAGGGCTCTTCCTGAACAGTTACCAGATGCTGGTCCCCAAACACAGAAACAGAGAGAGGATTCTCACTTCCTCTCTAAAGGATGGCATTGTTTTTGTTTCTTCTGATCATTTTCCATCAACACTGACACTTCTGTACATTTCTCTGTTGGCTCTTTACCACTTCTGAGTTGCTAATGGCTACCAGGTGCTTCTCTGTCCATGAAAGCTAGGATAAAATGGGAGAAGCTGGGATCAATATCTCTTGCTAAGGAAGGCATTTATATCATTTTTGCCTTTTCACATCTCTTTTAGGAAGTGAATAAAATACAAAGGCAAAGTATTGGTGGGGATGGGGTTTGGTTTAGTTTTAATCATACTTGCTTTATTTCTAGATAGCAAAAACCAAACTATATCTTGAATTCATATTCCCAACTAACTCCTCGGGTTTCAGTAAGCCAGAGAAACTCATTCCCAGACAGAAGGAAGGCTCAATATCCTGCAGAGATCATGTGTCTAGCTGCTGGCCAGTTGCAACCCCTCCAATACAACAACCCTGGGCAGAGGCCATTTCAGGGTTGAGAGGATAGGAAGGCCTCAGGTACAGACTATCTGTAAACAGTTCTTTAACCAGTGGTCTCAAGTATTTTCCACTTCTCTATCCACTCTCTCCACAAGCTAAATCCAGAGGCCTCCACCATGAATATCTTCTTTAACTGAAAATGTTCTCATTTGCTTGCTCTGAATGGTGGCTCTCTCCTCTGTGATTCAACTATCAATATGGTTCTCTACACCTGTCTTCCAAAAGTTTACCCAAACCTTCGGTATGCTGTTGTCACTCCCTCCTTTATTTTCAGCATTTTTTAAGAGTTCTCATTCTCTCTTTTTGCCATCTTGAATAGAAATTCCACCAAGGGCTGTCACTAATACTGTTTTACTCAGAAGACACTCTAGCACATCCTGAAAACAAACTGTTTTCAGTTTTGTTTCACTACCCTTTAAAGTGCCCAACCACATCACTTCTTCCCAAAGCCTTACATTATTGTTAAACCTATCTCAGAAATCTGACAAAAAACTATAGATCAGGGTATCAACAATGGGGCAAGTCTCAAGGTATGATGAGACTTGATAATTAGGTAAACTTTAGCTGTGGGGTAAGTTTCTCTGCTTATTATTCACTAAAACAAAACAAACAAAACAAAAACAAACAAACAAACAAAACCCTAATGATTTGTTTAGAGAGACTCTTGATTTTTGGTCAGGTCATGATCTCAGGAGTTGGACGCTTAACCTACTGAGCCACCCAGGTGTCCCTCAGCTTTCTCATTTCTGATATCAAGAAAATAATGCTTTGCTGAGGTTTTTGTGGGTAATTAATACTGTTAAATGCAATGTTAAAATGCAGAGCTATAAAATGGAGAAAGAAGAACCAGGGAATCTGCCTTGCAGGAATTTACTAGCTAAGGAAGAATTTAGAAAAATCAGAGTTTTGAAAAATATCAAAGCATATATTAATGATAAGCAGTATATAAACACACACAGCACTGTGTGGTGACCAAGGGAAGTGCTGGATTGATTATTAGGGCTGCTCTTGGTCATCAGCTCACTCTCTCCCCTTCCCACATGAAACCTAGAGTACTAAGTTATTGTGGTTTATTTGATAAATTTCTTAAATATAGTATCTGTAAGATTAATCATACTTTTCAATTCATCATACTTTATCATCAGTATGTTAAAGATACTTTTGTTTTTTGTTTTAAGATTTTATTTATTTATTTGACAGACAGAGATTACAAGTAGGTAGAGAAGCCAGTGGAGATAGAGGAGGAAGCAGGCTCCCCGCTGAGCAGAAAGCCCAATGCGGGGCTTGATCCCAGGACCCCGGGCTCATGACCTGAGCCAAAGGCAGAGGCTTTAACCCACCGAGCCACCCAGGCGCCCCTTTGTTTTATTTAATTTCATCTTTTATTCCTTTTTCCCTTTTACCACTTTTCTCACCTTTGCAACTTTATATCTACGCAAGTGGTTATTTAGACATACTGTATTCTTGCAAATTGAAGAGCATCTTACATATGCTTTTATTTGCATAAGCAATATTGTTACCTATTACATTTCTTGATATTTTCATTCACCGCTATTTTTGAGATCATGCCATGCCATCCAGCATGAATCTAGCCCATTATTGCTAACTACATTCTTACATATGCATATTCCTGATTTTACTTGGTCATTCCCTCAGGTTGCCCACAATTTCCCACTAGTACAAGCAGTGCTGCTGTGAAAATCCTCCATTTCGGGTAATCTTCATGAACTAGGACATATGGTCCAGGCACACTTATTTCCCTAAGTACTGTCAACTTCTCTCCAGTATTGTAGCATTTTACATTCCTACTAGCTGCTCATGTCTATTCTTTTTTCCCCACCCCTCATATCCTACCTGCCTTGTAACCTCTGCTAATTTGGTGATTTTTATGGTAATATTTTATTGTTGCTTTAATGTTCATTTCTGTAATTCAGTGGATTTGAGAATCAATTTACATACTCACTTATATGAGTTATTCTTTCAAATACTATCCTTATTTTTATAGACGTTACTTCTTTTATTAAATAACATTTTTAAATTATTTTAAATATTGGACAGTTCTCATTGTTAAAATTTCATATTGAACATTAAACTTTTATTTTGATCATAGTCAAATTCCCTAGTTTCTGTTTTTCTTATTTTGTTTCTTTGTTGTTGCTGTTCTTATTTTTCTCCCTGCACTACTATGGAATTTTTTAAGATTTTATTCATTTATTTACTTGAGAGAGAGAGAAAGAGAGAGAGCATGAGAGTGAGGGGAGGGGCAAAGGGTGAAAATCTCAAGCCAACTCTGCCTGAGTGTAAAGCCCCACGCAAGCAATGTTCGATCTCATGACCCTAAGAGCATGACCTGAGCCAAAACCAAGAGTTAGATGCTTAACCTACTGAACAAACCAGGTGCCCTGAATTTCTATGGCTTTTAAAAATAGATATCTTTCCCTAGCTCAAGATGGAGGAATACGACCTTCTCCAACATTCTCTTCTTCCTATTCTTCTTCTTCTTTTTAATACCCAGACTTGTCAAATATCTATTTTTCCAAATAAGGGCAATTAAAAACTCAACTTCATCACTAACTGTCACCATTGCACAAAATAAGTGGATATTTTAGTACTAAATTACATGGAGATAATTTCACAATAAGGAATAGTCACTTATAATTGAATAAATATAGCACCTTGTAAAATTTCCACCTATCTCTCTCTCTCTTTTTTTTTTTTTCCTTCTGTTCACAGCACACTAGTTCATGGAACAATAGTCAGGACCCACTGAATTAGACAGAGGGGTGGGTGAGGGGAGAACCAGCCTAAAAATAAATGGAAATCTAACAGCTTTGATTAAGCACATCTCTGATGCCCTATTGTACCTTCAGGGTTGGTTCAGAGGAACCCTCATACAGCCGCTGATGGGTTTTCTGACATTACAAATTAGATTTGTCTCCACTAGAGTTTCGTATTAATGGAATTATACTCTATACACTCTATAGTGGTTTGGTTTCTTCTGCATAGGATATTGTTGAAAGTCATTCAAGTTGTGTGTATCCACAGTTTGTTATTTTTATTGCCGAGTAATATACCACTGAATGACTATATCACAGTGACTATCAATGCACCTGTTGAAGGACATTTGGCCTTCTTCCACTTTTAGAACTATTATAAATAAAGCTGCATGAGCACTGAAAACAAGTCTTTGTGTGGGCTTTGGTTTTCATTTCTCTTGAGTAAGTACCTAGAAAATAGATTTCCTGTGTTACATGATAAGGATATATTTCACCTTTTAAGAATCTGCCAGTTTCTGGGGCACCCGGTGACCCAGTTGGGTAAGCTTCTAAATCCTGATTTCAGCTCAGGTCATGATCTCAGTTCATGGGATTGAGCCCCACTTCCAGGTCTGTGCTCAGTGCAGAGTCTTCTTGTCCCTCCCCCTCTGCTCCTTCCCCCATGCTTCCTCTTTCTGTATCTCTCTTTCTCTCAAATAAATAAATAATTAATTAAAAAAAAAAGAATTTACCAGTTTCCAAAGTGGTAGTTTCACTTTACATTCTAACCAGTAATGCATCAATGTTCCAGCTGTTGGGTATTTTTGACAGTACTTAATATTGTGAGTATTTTTAACTTAAATCATTCTAGTGGGTGTGCAGTGTACTACATTGTGGTTTTAATTTGCATTTTCCTAAGGACCAGTCATGTGGAACACATTTTCATGTGCATATTGGCTATTTATGCATCTTTTGAAAAGTATTTTTTCAGATCTTTTAAAAATGTTTTAAGTTGTCTTATTATTGAGTTTTCAGAGTTCTTTATATTCTGGTTAACACTTTAAAGGATTTTATGCCTTTGTTTATATTTTAAATCAGCTCACAATTTTGTATATTTCAACTATCTTTTTCTAATTTAAAAATCAGCGTATTGAAAGCATAAAAAAAGAGTATTGTTTCATAGCTGTTTAAAAACAAGTAGGCCTATGTAAAAATAATCTACCAGAGAAATTATATAACAAGAAATAGACTCAAAAGTAAGACAGTGAAAAATAAACAGGTTGGCTTAATACCAACTTTTATCATAACAACTCTTATCATAACAAGAACAGAAAATCTAGCTTTTATATAGGTACAATTTAAATGATAATGATGATGATAAAAGACTTCTACATTCTTGTTAGAAAACTGAGTGGTATAAAACACATCACAAAGAAAGGAGTGCACAGGCGCAAAGAAGAGAGACTAGGCCTCTAAGCTTTACCCCATATTATACTGACCTGTTAATGGAAAGACCTAGAAGTCTTGACCTAGTAATAATGTTCTCAATATTGTTGGCATATCCCAAAGTAGGTTCTTAGCAACTTGGTAGAGTAAAAAGAGGGAATGATTAAAACAGGATACTTTTCAATTTTGTATAAAATGTAAATGCTAATATGTATTTTAGAACACGTTAGGTCCATACTATAGTCTTATCAGAGTCAGTGAAGAAAAAACTGTAAAGTGCCATAGTTGCATAGTGTCGCCTTAGTAGTTCAATTAACAATTGGCTTCACTATGAAAAGAAACATGGTCTGAGAAAAAGCGTGGAGGAAAAAGTCTGGACAACCTGAAGCTTCGGCTGTTCTCTCTACTTTTGCTATCGCTTAGTGGAGCTGGGCCCATTCAAGGCAGCAGTAAGAACAAGTCAAAATTTAAACCTGTTTCATATTAGGAGTTGTCCAACTTTGCTTTGTTTGCATTTTAGATCAATTTATTTATGATAGGGAGATTCTGTGTCTTGAAAATTTGATAGCACTCACTTTTAAAATGCTGATTCATTGCCTTTTGAGGGAGAAGAAGGGGAATGAAGAGGCAGGTTTCTTACCAACATTTAGTAGTTGTTAGGATATTCAAATGTTATAATTCTTTTCATGCAAGTTTTGTGTTTCTATATATTTATCTCATCAAGATTTTCAAGTCATTTGGGTAGTTATTATAGCTCCATGATTTTTATGCTTTGTTATGCATCACCAGTAATTCCACTTTTCATACATTTTATAGTATTTTTATCTTCTGTCCTCTTCTCTTGATTAGGATTACTAGAAATCCATATGCCTTATTATAGTCAAAGAATTAAGTTTTTGTTTTATTAAGCATCTCTATGTGGATTTTGTTGTTCTGTACTTTTTTAAAATTTATGCCTTTGTAATTATTCTTTCTGTCCTTGTATGTTTGACTTTATGCTGATGAATTTTTTCTAGTTTTCTAATTTAAATGTTAATCTCATTTGTTTTCTCTTCTGTTTGTTTCATCATATAATGAAATCTATTCATTTCTCTTTAAGTAAACCTGTAGATTCGTCCTACAAATATTGTACTACAATCGAACAGTATGTATGTTCTAAAAATTCCATAGTTTCTTTTATGATTTCTTAACAAAAGTCATTTATTAAAAAATTTTTTAGTATTCAGGCATACGTGCTCATTTGAGCTTTCCTTTATTATTTCTAATTTTATTACATTGTGATCTGAGTCTACATGTTATTGATGAATTAGGTTATACTGAGGTTTTCCCACTACGGTCAGTACATGGTCCATTTTCTTATCTGCTCTTTCTAAATCTTCTATTTGAGTCTATAAACTTTTATGCATCTGTTTAAGCTCAATAGTCTTGTTGTATATTTTTGGTCCACTTGATTTATCACTTTCTGAGACTTGTCTATTAAAATCTCTAATTACGGGGCATCTGGGTGGCTCAGTGGGTTAAAGCCCCTGCCTTCAGCTCAGGTCGTGATCTCAGGGTCCTGGGATTGAGCCCTGCATCAGCCTGTCTGCTCAGCAGGGAACCTGCCTTCCCCTCTCTCTCTGCCTGCCTCTCTGCCTTCTTGTGATCTCTGTGAAATAAATACATAAAATCTTTTAAAAAAATCTTTAATTATAATTGTTGAATTAGCTACCTATCTTCACAGAACTACTAGTTATTATTTTGAATATATAATATTAGTTGTACAAATGTTCATAATTGCTATGCCTAGTATTCTTATTATCAGTGCCCTCATTGTCTTTTATTTATTTATTTGCCTTAAATTTTATTTATCTGGTATTCAAACTATTAATCTATTTTGGGGAGGAGGTTGAATTCACCTACTATGCATTAAATCGTTTTTCTCCTTTCCCTTTCTTATATCCCAGTGTGTTAAACATCTCTTTTATACAAACATTGCTCTTTTTAATCACATTGAGATAATTTTTTTAATCTGAATGAATCTTTGGTTAATAAACATTATAATACTACTATGTAAAGACATTTCTGCATTTTATTTTGTATTTACTTCTTATCCTATCACAGTATACATAATTCAATACTGAATCACATTCTCTCTCTTCTAAAGACTGCTGCTGCTTCTTGTTTGTATTGCCTCCATGAGCAGGGTATAATATAAATTCACCAGGTCTTTTATTCATCAAGTAGTTATTGGTCAATACATGAATCAGGCGCTATTGTGGATTCTGGATATGCAAAGATGAAAAGGAAATGCAGCAGCTATCAAGTTTTATGCATATCCAATTACAGCACTAATTACATACTGAGCATGTAATTACTCAATAAATACTTATTTGATTGATTGACCTTTGAAACAATTCTATCAGCAATAACTAAATAAGCAATGATTTATAATTTGGATTTCAAAGTCGAAAAACAGTCAGTCTCTTCCTCCAATGTCTAGTGCTTTATACCTGGATCAAACTACTTTTCTTCTTTCTTCAGGAAAAGTTTTCTCCCTGGAGATAGCTTTAAGATTTAAGCAAATAACATTTAAGTAATTAAGCAAATATGTCTCAACCTATTTGCAAAATCCTTGATGAATAAGAAAAACAGAAAAAGCAACTTAAAGGGCAAGAACATAGAGGCACATTTGCTTAAGCATCCAACTCTTGGTTTTAGCTCAAGTTATGATCTCAAGGTCACCGGATCAAGTCCTGCTTCAAGCCCTGTGTTGGGCTGAGCATGGAGCCTCCTTGAGATTCTCTATCTCCCTCTCCCTTTCTCTGCCCCTCCTGTTCATTCTCTCTCCCCCATCTTTCTCTCTAAAATAAATAAATAAGTCTTTTTTTAAAGACTTATTTAAAGGCAAGAATATGTGAAGAGGTTCTATACCCCATATTGAAAAAGAAATGTGCTGAAAATGATCAGTATTGCTCACTAAAAATTATCACAACAAAAATACTCTTTGACAAACTGATTTTAATTGTATTTGTTTTAGCAAAATTAATTTTGGTTTAATGAATCTTTGGCAAGTTGATCTGACAGAGGCAGTAAGAAGAGTCTTCACTGTAAAAATTCTCACTGAACTCCAGATATTTGGAAAATTGAAGTAGCAGGAAAATATGGTACTTGTGTCCAGTAAAAGTAAAGAGTACCTGGTAAGGAAACTGTGTCCTTTCTAAGATCAAGGCAATCTGATCCTACTGTCTGTCCCCTTTCTCATGCACTTGACAGAAGAACAAACTGCTGAATTTTAAGCACCCTAAAGCCAACTGTTTTTTTTTGTTTTGTTTTGTTTTGGTTTGGTTTTATTTTTGTTTTTTAATCTGGAAGAAAGGAAATAGAGACAGTAGTGTTGCAGAAAGATCTGAGGATTGAAAACATACAGGCACCAATGTTGGGGCACCGAGTGGCTCAGTGGTTAAGTATCCGCCTTCAGCTCAGGTCACGATCCTGGGGTCCTGGGGTCCAGCCCTGCATTGGGCTCCCTGATCAGCAGAAAGTCTGCTTCTCCCTCTCCCTTTGCCCCTGCTTATGTTCCCTCTCTTGCTGTTTCTCTATCAAATAAATAATAAAATCTTAAAAAAAAAAACAAAAGCAAACATAGGCACCAATGTATATCTATTTTGAGGTACAATTGAGAAGCTGATTTCTGATTCTATCACCTAAGACTTAATGTTCATCTAAGACTTAATGTCTTTACCTATAAAATGTGGTGTATGGCTCATTACAGAAGCTCCATAACTGAGAGCAGCTACTGCTATCATCATCATCATCATCATCACTATTACCACCCACCCCCAACAAAGAAAATGGAGGAGTATAAAATAGAGCTATTAGAATAGTGGCTACATGATTAAAAGTTATCTTGCACAGGTGAAGAGGTGTGCACCATTATAAGAATGTGTCCCCGTTACCTTAAAAGAACTTGATGTAGATAGCAGGCTAGGGTGTTCTGCTGGATTGTACCCTCCCACCAAATTTTGCCTTTTGCCTTATATAAGACAGGTGTCAGCTATCCCAGAACCTGAGACAAATTCAGTGCCCTTGATATTCCTCTTGATATTTCCCCTTTTTCTTCTCCCTACACCTCTTTCCTCCCTTCTTATTACATTTGTCTTTCCTTAGGTTTCTGTCTTCCATTCTTATAGCACAGAGAACAAATGTCAACTTACACAGAGCCAAGACAGTAAAACTAGATCCCTTTCTCTGGACTGATAATCATAATGATGGTGATGATTGTGATAGCAAGAGGAATTTATATTTTTGAGTACTTAATACATCCAAGTCACTTTTAAGCATGTTTTAGACATTTTGCATTTATTCCTCACAACCACCCTATGAGATGGCTGACGATAGTCTCCTTTTTAACAAATGGAGAGAATGGGGCTCCAAGAAGTTAAGCTACTCAATCAAGATTTTTAAGAAGTTATCAGTTATCAAAATCAAAATTCTCTAGGTCCAGTGTTCATACACTGTAAGGAATTTTGTGCTTCTTTTCCTGGAGCACACAGTATAGCAGTTTGGGAATGTGTTGGCAGGAACCTCTGACATTACAGCATCCCACAGTGGGATACCACAACCCAGGCATTTCACTACTTGATGAGCAGAATCTTACTTCATTCAGTACAGCAACAACCTGCAGTTGCTCACAGGGAAGATGGGAACAAAGATAGATTGTAATGTTTATTTTGTGTTCATGTTATTTACCAGAAGGAACCATGCTCAGTTGTCCCAAAATAAGACGGTGATGACAAGTTCTTACACTCAGCATCTCATGAATAAATCCATAGTCTGTGCGAATCCCAGTGTCTTGAATGTGAGGGAAATAAAACCACAGAGGGCCTCATTGACTTCAGAATTATAGGAAGTCCCTGACTATATCACAGGCTATTTATCCAAATAAATTCTCGATCATTCCACAATATGTCAATTCTAAGTGCCGGCACACACGCTTCAGTTGCTCTTTGGGGGCCATTTTTCTATATAAAACGTGTTCCTGGAAAATACAGTACGTGACAAGAGAGCTTTACCAAGCGGAGTACAATGAGGTTTGTGGGTGGGTAGTTATTCTTTAGGCATTCAGGAGATTCTGAACATAGAACCTGAGCCACTTAATAATGATACTCGTATAATACATATGTGGCTGACGGTGGAGGCCTGGTAAGGGTAGAATTCCACAATAGCCCTGAGGAAACAGGAAATGAGATGTGAACATCTTCATTTAAATATTATTTTAAGAAACACCTTGGACAAAATGGGTTAAAAGGTGATTATTGCTTTGTTAGGAAATGATATTAAATGAACAACTGCTTTTTATTATAAAAAATATTTTTTCTACAAAGTTTATGTGCGTTTATTGTATATGAGAAATAAAACAAAAAAGAAAAATATGAACTGCAATACCATTAATCAGCATTATCATTTTGCCATATGTATTTCCCGATTTCTTTCCTATTTAATTATTCAATGTTATTTATACTGCCTATAAGCCGAGTACAGGTAAAATACATACATATGTACTTTTCACAAAAACTAGGGTCATAGGATATATACATTTGAATCTTACTTTTTTCAGTCAACAGTGTACTATGAACATCTTTCTATGTAAATAAATAATTATATGAATGTAATCTTAATGGTTATGTATCATTAGATCGGCCATGCAATCGTTTATTCAGCCAATACTACTTTTTTTTTGCCTTTTAGCTATTTTCCAATGTACCCTATTAAAAATATCCTGATGGATAGCTTTATACTACTATTTGTTCACATTGCATTTGATAAATAATCAAATTTAAGTTTCATGCATCAAGAGAATGGGTCTAAAACATATCAGGCACGGTGTTAAGGTTTCAGACAGGTTCAAATTACCATACAAAAGTATTTGTCCAAGCAGAATAACTCCTAGGAGAAATATGGAAGTGCCTATTTGTCCTCACTATTAATAATTTTGAGTAACTCAATTTTTTTACAAATTTTATGAAAAGATAATATCTCATATGGTTGTATTTTGTCTTTTTTAAATTACTAATTGGATAAAATAGCTTTTATAAGTATATTACTTATTTGTACCTGGTTATTTTTCTATTTTCTAATGACTCCTTTTCTATTCTCTGAGTAAATTGCTAGTAGTCACTTTTAGAAAGTCTTCGAGATGTTTCCATCAGAATACTTAAGATAAACAGTTGCAGCTTATTTCCTTTCAGAAACTAATACTTGAGTGGAGAATAAAAGTCACTGCAGAGTTTAAGAAACAAACATACAAAAAGAGCAAAGACTCCTCATACCCTAGTTAGTATTGTAAAATGTTGGGGCATAAATAAGTTGATGCAGAGAGGAAGTGCATTGAGTGATGAGACAGTTCAAGGGCATGGTTTCCCAAGGTTGGGAAAGGGAGAGCCTAAATCTCCTGATATAGCAGAACAAAGTGAGACTGGTAGTAAAGCAACCTGGTTCCTTCATGTGCCAGGCTTGTTAGCACTAAGCAAGCCCAGGAAGCTGTCCAGAACTCCATTTTCTTGTTTGTATTGCAAAGGTAAACAAGATGATACATTTTTCTCTAAAATTCTAAGTAGCTGTATTTAGAAGATTTGACAAAGTTGTAACATTGGAGTTGGAGAAATTAGACTGATAGTAAATGGTGAGTTCATGGCCTCTACACTCAAGTGTCTTTGGCATAGAATAGTGTTTCCTAATGTATGTGTTCCATAGGACAAAATGTTAAGGAATGTTATTTTAAAAAAAAAACAAAAAACAAAAAGTCCTGAGGTCACCAAAGTCTGGGAAATTATGAGTTAGGCAAAGTCAAATACTTCTGCATTGTACAGCTTTTCAGATTCTTTAAGATGCTTATGTGCATGTGGAGTCTATAAGAGGAGATAGAGTTTGCAGCATTTGTCAAGCTTATATGAACATAGAATCCTTTTCTAAAGCATCTTTCAGGACTAGGATCCAACAGAACATACCCAGGGGAAACAGGTATTTTTAAAAAGTCATATTGAATAGGATTGGCAAATAGCCTTTTGGCTTATCTAAACTTTCACCCTGATTAAGCAACAGCTAGTCCCACTCACGTAGGCATGCCCCTCCATGGTCCAAGACACACTGCTGGTAAACAACTATTTTTAATGGCAAACCTCTATGCTGGGTTGGTAGGGAGCATTATTTTGTGCTGAGATATTGAGAAGATCCCATAGTTGAACCACTTTTTCCTCCCTCACAATTCTCTCTTTAGAAGTACGTTGAAACTAAAACATCCTCTTCTCAGTGACAAGATAGTAGTTATCACATCATATTTTTTGACGGTTGAAACTTGAGAATCAGAAAACAATTTAAATAAAACAAATTCATTCTAATGCATTTATTGGGTACCAATTATTTGTTAGTTACTATGCCTTGCTTTAGTACAACACATGAACTGCTTGATTTCAGTTCTCATGAGTTTGAAACAGTTTACTTGTGAGTGGGAGGAGGGTAGCAAAGAATAAATGGGCAGTTCAGTAAAAAATGGTAAGAGTATAACTGAGGTATAAAAAGGTTACAGGAACCCAAAACAAGAACCATCTAGCCTAGGTCAGAGATCCTTAAGAAGGCCTCATAGAGAAGGCAATATGAATAAGTAGGATATTACCAAGTAGACATCACAGGGAGAGGTATTTCATATAGAAAGATAGTGTGTTCAGCCACATTGAAGTGAGAAGGAGCGTAGGACATAGCAAAGAGTTGGGTGTTAGCGGAACAGTTTTTTGCTAAGGAGATGAGACTATGGAGAAAAGCAGGAGCAGATTATGAAGACCCAAATACAGTAGGGGTTTGGTTTTTCTTCTACAGTTTATGGGAGAACTACTGATGAGTTTTAAGTGAATGAGTCATAGAACAGATTTGAAAAGTTTTATTGAAAAAATTATAACTTTGGCAGTGATATGGGATCTGATTGGAAGTTTGAATGAAGGGCCCCAAGTCAGAAGTTGTTTATTGCAAATTTACTTAAGAAATATTTAGGACGTGAGCAATGCAGTGGCATGGACTGCAACAAATCATACTCAAAACTAAAACTTCCCTTTAAATTGAATGAAATAAAAGAGCAAAACTTTAATGGAGATATTATTTGAAATTTCCATGATCAAAATTGACAAAGTTCAACACCTCATTCTACATTACTTACATGCTCAACCAAATTTATTTAAGTTAATATAGCTGAGGTTATCAGGAGATTATCTGTAGTAGTATTTTTAACAGCCATACTTTGGGGGCATTTTCACAGAGCATAAGATGCTAACTTGGATACTATAAAACCACTGACTACTATGAAGTTCTTCCAGTTTAGAAGTCTCTGGTTCAGGAAACAACCAAGTTAGGAAAGAAGATTAATGTGATGGGAGGAATTTGAGCATTCCTCTAACCCCAGGGTCTAGAATGCACTGAAATCTTGACAGAATCACAACCTGGGCTTACGACTTCCTAGCAAACATGGTTCCTAAGAG
>PISX010017949.1:0-41963 GCA_004024625.1 Mellivora capensis | reverse complement strand
TATCCTCCCGTCGCTTTCGATTCACTTCTCCGCCAGTCCTACCTTTCAGAAAGTGGTCGATTTCCTGTTTCCAGAATTGCTGTTCTTCCTCTCTTCGATCTCCTGTTGGATTTGTAGGTGTTCGCAGTGGTTTGATAAGCTATCTAGCTGATCTCCTGCTGCCTGATGTCGTCTCAGCTGCTACTTCTCCGCCATCTTCTCTTTCTTTTTTTTTTTAAAGTAGCTTTTTAGTGAATCTTATTGCTTGAAGCAAGTTACAATTAAGTATACATGTTTACTTTTCCTGTGTAGACTACTAGAGATCTAGTTTCTATGTAGGTTTAACATTCTTACTGTTACATAAAATGTATTCCTGACAATTTTAGATGTGCTCCTATTTTAAAATGCGTATTAGTATGTTGGATTATTCTTAAGTGTGGGGATTTTTGTTTTATAGTCTTAGGAGGCTACAGAGAACTAGAAACTTGGGTTTTCATTGAACTCCAAAAAGTAGGAGTAGAAGGAGAGAAAGGGGTATGGTAATGTATCTTCTGTAACTGTTTTTATCTCTTGACTGCACTCCCTAGCATCGTCATTGCCCCACCTCCAAATACTCTCATTTCTGCTGCCTCATCTTTAATTCTTTACCTGTCTGACTGCAACCTGTTACCTTCTTTCTGAACTTTTATGTCTCTCTCCTATTTCCAAAGTTTCTGTCCTCAGACATTCTCTTTTTACTTGAAGTTTTCTTTGGACAATCTCCTGGATTATTACAGTTTTAACTACCGCCTATTTGTTGATGACTGTGTTTCTAACCATATTACTCCCTTGAGCTTCATTCTTCTATCTGTTTGCCTTCTAGACAGTGCTACCTGAATGTCACAGCAATTCATTGATTCTCATTAGAGGCATGCATGGTACCACTGTCTAGTTGGTCTCCCATGCTAAGGATTTAACAATTAACTTTTGGCTCTTTCTCCCCCTTACTCTCCTTACATCATGTGCTTTTAAAAAATTATCTTTAAGATTGCTGTAGAGCATATACAACATAGTTTATCATTTTAACCATTTTTAGCTATACAGTTTAGTGGCATTAAGTACGTTGATGGTTGCACAACCATCACTACTATCCATCTCTAGAACTTTTTCATTGTCCCAAACCAAATCTCTGTACCCATTATATAATAATTTCCCATTACCCCCTCCATTTAGCTCCTGCTAACTTGTACTTTCTGTCTCTATGAATTTGATGCCTCATAACTGGGATCATAAAATATTTATCCTTCTGTGACTGGCTTATTTCACTTAGCAGAAGATTTTCAAGGTTCATCCATGTCATAGTATGTGTCAGAATTTCATTTCTTTTTAAGACTGCATCATGTCATTTGGTAACTTTATAACTTCACTACTGAATATTTCAGGACTCTCTTCCCTCTTTTCCCTCTCTTCTGCTATTGTCCTCATTGTCTCTCATTTAAGATAATATAATAGTTTCCTAAATAATTTATTAACCTGTAGTCTGCTTTTTTCACTCCACTCCTCCCAGTCCAAAGAGTTTCTTTT
The DNA here is from genome assembly GCA_004024625.1 of Mellivora capensis. Classification (NCBI taxonomy): domain Eukaryota; kingdom Metazoa; phylum Chordata; class Mammalia; order Carnivora; family Mustelidae; genus Mellivora; species Mellivora capensis. Next base: position 40,421 of record PISX010017949.1, on the reverse strand, counting down.
TTTTAATTTCATGCCTACTACTTGGGTGGGAACACAAAACTGATTGATTCTCTGTTAACCTTGGTGTATCCATCTTTCTGTTGCTTTTGTTACTCCCTCTGCTTGGTGCCTGAATCTTCTCCTCCCATCCTCCTCTCTGGCTAATTGCTTCTTATGAAGCAATTAATACTTAATACCACTTAATACTTCTCCAGAAATTTTATTTCAGTGCCTCTCTACTCTCCCCTCATTTTTGAATTGGCTATATCTCTTCTGTGTTATCATTGCACCTTAAGCATGTGTGTGTCATAATGTAGTTAAAAGATGCATTAAAGTGTCCTGTTCACCTTGAGAGGTACGTTTTATTAATCTTTGTATACATAGCCCCTAAGAATATATATACATTCATGTATAGTGGAATATACTGTGCTCCAGATGGGGCTTGAACTCCTGACTGTGAGATCAAGAGTCACATGCTTTACCACCTGAGCCAGCCAGGCACCTCTAGAATGTAAGCTTTTAAAAATTTTTTTTTAAAATTTATTTATTTATAGAATGTAAGCTTTTAAAGAACAAGATCTAGGGGCACCTGGGTGGCTCAGTGGGTTAAGCCTCTGCCTTCGGCTCAGGTCGTGATCTTGGGGTCCTGGGATGGAGCCCTGCATCCGGCTCTCTGCACAGTGGGGAGCCTGCTCCCCCCCCAACCTGCCTCTCTGCCTACTTGTGATCTCTGTCTGTCGAATAAATAAAGAAAAATCTTAAAAAAAAAACAACCCACCAAGATCTTAGTTATTTGACTTAGTAGTTCTTAATCCTGGGAATTAAGGAAGCCTGGGTGGCTCAGTCGATTGGGTGTCTATCTTCTGCTCAGGTTGTGATCCTGCAGTCCTGTAATTAACTGAGCCCCTCATTGGGCTCTGTGCTCAGCAGGGAGTCTGCTTCTCCTACTTCCTCTGCCCCTCCCCCCACTTGTGTTCTCTTTCTCTCTCTATCAAATAAAATTTTGACAACAACAAACAAAAAATCACTGGGGTGTTAAAAAAAAAATGTTCAGGTCTACCCCAAGGGATTTAGATTTAATTAGTCTGGAGTGGGTTCTGCTCATGAGAGTTAAAGAACTTCCTGAGGTGCTTATAATAATGTAGTTGAGATTCGGAACTATTGACTTAGATCAATGTATGAATGAAATATGGATGGAGTAAGGGGGTAAGAGAATATATAACTTTAAGAGCTTTAATTTTTCTTTCAAATACATTCTGATACTCCTCCAAAAATCAGTCATATTAATAGTTAGTTGAATTCAGAATTTAGTTAACTGAGCACGTATTTTTTGAGTCACTGTGTGTCACTCCTAAATATTTCTAAATCAAAGATTTTTACACTAGATATATTTTTCTTTGTAGGAAAAAAGCCAATTTAACAAAATACTTTTTTGTGTTTTTCAAAATAAGGTATATTTCATGCCAGGTAAGAGTGGAGTGGCATGGGATGCAATTGTATATGGTCAGATTATATGTAATCATTATTGCCACTCATTATATTATGGTAAATATCTGGATTAAATTTCTGTTAGGAATTGAAGAAGATGTATGATGCCGTTATGATTATAGGCAATTCAATTTTACATAATGTAGTTTGAAAATGTAAAAAGAAAGGGTATTATAGCTTAGGTTTCTCTTATATTTATCCCCACATATAGGTGTGAAGTTCTGTTAGTCCTTATAGCAATTAGAAAAACATTCTTCTTTAAAAGAACGCTTAAATTGAAAGGATTGGAAACTGGATTTGGCCAACAAAGCTTTATCTTGAAGCCTCCTGTGCGTTTGTTTATTATATGACCCAGACACAGAAGCCATATACAATTGAAGAGACCTTGGTGAAGATGAGAATCTTGGAAATTAGGAGCTGCCTTGTTTGAGAACAGAGAAAGAAAATTGAAGCAGTGCCTCTGTCAGATGACGTCATCTGCACTAGAATTGTTGACATTTCTTCACATTCAGCTGGAATTCACGGAAGAATCAGCAGTAACTTTAACATTCAACAGGATAAAAATATGAATGCTTCTCAGGGCAGCTAGCATTTGATTTTAATCATCATATGTATGTTGGCACCATCAAAAAAAAAAATTTCCATGGTCCTTTACATACATTGCCACAATATCTCCATTGAGTTGTCTAAGGTTCATTGTGTGTCTAAAACACTTCACCTTCAATTGCTGTGGTGAAACTTTTTATTATTATCTTTTCTTAGCAAAACTTGGTACTGTCCATCCTCATGGAGCTTCTGAGATGGTTGGCAACAAATGGTTTTGCCACTTCGGGAAAGAGAGCATTGCTCTCTGTTTCAGCACATGGCATACATTAATGCTAAGACACAGCCAATAATTCTAAAAGAAGTCTCATCTGCTGCCATGAAACTCAGATACATTAGAGCAAAAGTATTGAATTATTGCCCTTTCCAAGACATTTGTCAAAAAATGTGGGCAAAATGTTAAGTTCTTCTTCATGCAGAATTTTCTTGCTTTTCAAAGGATGATGGTTGAAGTTCTTAATTGATCCTTGGGGAGACATTGGTTATTTTTGAGAGAGAACAAAAGCCCCCTTGTAAGAATTTGACAGAAGTCCATTGCTGATGTATGTAGTGGATGTTTGGCCATATGAAAGACAAATCTTTGTATTCATGATCCTGTGGTATCAGTTTTGGATTTTGCTACAAACCTGCTGGCTATTCTGGTCAAATTACCGCCTTAGAAGAGGAGATAGGAGTCAGATAAGCATAAGAACTTTTCAGTGCTTGGTGGAAGTGCTTCTGAAGTTGAGAACTACAAAACTCTTGTAGTTACTGATATGAAATTTGTATTTGTAATTTTATTCCTCTCCCAAAGTAAACAGGACCTTACTGATTTAAGTAAGATAAGATGATGCTACATGAATTTAATCAGAAGAGTCCTGAAATCTCTAATATCCCTTAATCTTAAACTTTTTTTGCAAAGTACTGTGAGAGTTCTGATTAATTTTGCAACAAAACATCTTGTGGGTTGAGGTTTTCAGTACCTGTCACTATTAATTTATTTTTTAAAGATTTTATTTATTAGAGAGCATGCGTGTAAGCATAAGCAGGGAGAGAGTCAGGTGGAGGGAGAAGGAGGCTCCCTGCTGAGCAAGCAGCCCAATGCAGAACTGGATTCCAGAGCCCAGGGATCATGACCTGAGCTGAAGGCAGGTGCTTAACTGACTGAGCCACCTAGGTGTCCCTACTTGTCTTTATTAAAACCAAGAACAAATTCCAACATGTGATTTAGGCCTAGGACCAACCCAATCATAATTTACTTAAACCAGATTTATTGAGGTGGAATTTATATATGATAAAGTTAATACTTCTGTAGGTACACAGTTTTTTTTTGGTTGTTGGTTTTTGTTTTTTTTTTTTTTTTGTACACAGTTTTTATGTGTACAATGTGAATTTTTACAAACAGTTATATAACTAGTACCAAGCTGAGCCACAGAACATTTCTGTTACCCCAAAGGGTTTCCTCATGCCCATTTGTAGTCAATATCCTCCCTCTGCCTCCATTCTCTGTCCGTCACTCACTGATCTGTTTTCTTTTGGTTTAGGCTTGCCTTTTCCAGAATGTCAAACAACTGGAACCCTACAACATGTAATTCTAGCATAATATATTTGTGATTCATCCATGTTGTTGCATATATTGGTATTCTGTTGTACCACAGTTTGTGTATTCATTCACCCTGTGGACATGTGGATTCTTTCCAGTTGTTGGCATTTGTGAATAAAGCTCCTAAAAACATTCATGGATAGTTGTTTGTTGTTTTTTGGTGTGGACGCAGATTTTCTTTTCTTTTGAGTAAATATGTAGGAATGGGCTTTCTAGGCCATATGATACATGTATGCTTATAAGAAACCAACACATATTACCAAAGTGATCATATTTCCACCAGCAATGTATGGTAGAAATTTTCATTTCTCCTAGCAGCGTATAAGATAGCTACTTTAATAGTGTTTTCTGGAGAAGAGAAGGTTGTGGTTTTGATGAAGTGTACTTATTTTTTCCTTTTGATTTCTGTTTATATATCTTAGCTAGCCAAAGTTTGCAAAGATCTCATGCATCTAAAAAAATTATAGGTTTTACATTTGGGGCTGTGATCCATGTTGGGTTAATTTTTGTATATAGTGCAAGGTTAGGTTCTTTGTTGTTTGCATGTGAATGTTCATTTGTTTTAGCATCACTTATGGAAAAGACTAGCTTATCTCCATTGAGTTGTCTAAGGTTCATTGTGTGTCTAAAACACTTCACCTTCAATGAAAATCAGTTACCATATGTGTGTTGGTTTATTTCTGGACTTTCATGGTTTCATGAATTCACGGGTCTATCTTTTTAGTCATACCACACTGCCTTAATTGTGGTAGCTTTATTGTGTGGATATCAAAGAGTATAAATCTCTCAACTTTCTTCTTTTTCAAAGTTGTTTTGGTTATTCTATTCTATTTGGTTATTCTATTTCTTTTGCTTTTCCATATAAATGTGAGATTGAGTTTGTAGATTAAAAAAAAAAACTGCTAGGACATTGATTTGTGTTGTATCTATAGATCAAGGGGAGAACTGACATCACAGTAGTTTTCCAATTCATAGGACATATTTTCTGTTTAGATCTTTGGCTTTTCTCATTAAGTCTTGTAGTTCTCAACATACACAGAATGCATATGTTATTTTTTTATCTAAGTATTTTATGGTTTTGGGTGCAATTATAAGTAGTACTAAGAGACCTATAAAGAACATCTTAATTCATATTTTATGCTTCATTTGCATTATTTGTAAAAAAATATGTATTTTTAAAATATATTTTCAAAGGTAAGGTTATCAAGAAAAAAAATTTCCATGGTCCTTTACATACATTGCCACAATAATTTCAAAAGGTTGTGTCAGTTTTCCTGCTACAAGCACTCTTAATCACTATATTTTATTACATACTTGACAGTTCATTATCACCATTGCTTTTGTTTTATTTTTTGTATTGTGGTAAAAATTTACCATTTTAACCATTTTTAACTGCACAGTTAGGTGGCAGTAAGTGCATTCACATTGCTGTGCAACTATCACCCCCATCCATCTTCAGAACATTTTAGCTTTCCCAAATTGAAACTCTATGCCTGTTAAATAACTCTCCATCCTTCCTTCACCCCATCCTGGGCATCCACCATTTTGTTTTCTATCTCTATGAATTTGACTGTTTCAGATACCTCATAGAAGTAGAATCAGATGGTGTTTGTTCTTTTGTATCCCTTGTCACTTAGTATAATGTCTTTAGTGTTTATTCATGTTGAGGCATGTCTCAGAACTTCCTTCTTTTTTAAGGTTAAAAACTACTCTGTGTTAGGTACATATGGTATATTATTTATTCAGTCATCTGTCCATGGACATTTGGGTTGCAATTTTGACTTTGGCAAATTTGACTAATGCTATTGTAAATTTGGGTGTACAAATATGTCAGGTCTCTGCTTTCAATTATTTGGGGGATATAGAGCCAAATGTGGAATTGCTGGATTATATGGTAATTCTATTTAAAGTTTTTAGGGAACTACTGTACTATTTTCCATAGTAGCTATACCATTTTATATTCCCACCAGTGCACCAGAGTTCTGTTTCTCCACATGCTCACTAGCATTTGTTAGTTCCTGTTGTTTTACTCCTTTGATAATTGCTATCTTAATGGGTGTGAGGTGGTATCTTACTGTGGTTTTGATTTGCAATTCACTAGTTACTAGTGACACTGAACATTTTTTAACATACTTATTTATCTTCTTTGGAGAAATGTCTTTTCAAGTCCTTTGTATGTTTTAAATCAAGTTGTTTTTTTGTTAGAGGATTTCTTACATATTTTGGATATTAACTCTCTCTCTCTCTCTCTCTCTCTATATATATATATGGCTTGCAAACAGTTTTTTCCATTTTGTGGGTTGTCTTTTCACTCTGTTGATAATGTCCTTTGATACATAAAGATTTTTAAATTTTGGTGAAGGCCATTTTATCTGTCCCTCCCGTCTCTCTCTCTCTCTTTTTTTTTTTTTTTTTTGCCTGTGCTTTTGGTATCCTCTTTAAGGAATAATTCCAAATCCAATGTCATGAAGATTTTTCCCCTATGATTTTTTCTAAGAGTTTTATAGTTTTAGTTCTTTGGTTTAAATCTTTGATCCATTTTGAGTTAATTTTTGTATATAGTATAAGGTAAGGGTCCAACTTCTTTCTTTTGCATGTGGATACCCAGTGTTCCCAGTGCCATTTGTTGAAAGGACTGCCCTTTCCTCATTGAATGGGGAATCATGTAAAAATCTTTTGACCATATAATGTGAGGATTTGTTTCTGGGCTCTTTATGCTTTTCCATTGGTTTGTTGTCTGTCTGTATGCCAACACCACACTGTTTTAACTACTCTCTTTTAAGTTTTAATATCAGGATGTTTTAGACTTCCAACTTATATCTTCTTTTTCAAGACTATTTTGGTTATTCAGGGTCCCTTAAGATTTCATATGAATTTTAAGATGGGTATTCTGTTTCTACAGAAGAAATAGGGAGGGCACCTGGTTGGCTCAGTTGGTTTAAGCGTCTGGCTTCAGCTCAGGTCATGGACCTGGATTGATTCCCACATTGGCTTCCTTGCTCATCCGGGAGCCTGCTTCTTCCTCTGCCCCTGCCTCTGCCCCTGCCCCTGCTTGTGCTCTGTCTCCTCTTTCTCTCTCTCTCTCTCAAATAAATAAATAAAATCTTAAAAAAGAAAGAAATCAGGATTTGGGTTTTGATAGGGATTGTAGTGAATACATAGATGGCTTTGGGTGGCATTAGCAATATTGACTCTTTAAAATTCATGTACACAGAATGTCTTCCCATTTATTTCTTGCTTCTTTAACTTCTTTCAGGAAAGTTTTACAGTTTTCAGTGAGCAAGTCTTTGGACTCCTTGGTTATGTTTACTCCTAAGTATTTTATTCTACTTGATGATATGTTAAATGGAGTTGTTTTCTGCATTTTTTTTTTCAGGCTGTTAATTATTTGTGTATAGAAATGCAGCTGATGGTTGGTATGTTAATTCTTGCCTTTTGCAATTTTGCTGAATTCATTCATTGGTTCTAACATTTTAATGTGTGTGGAATCTTCTGGGTTTTGTATAGGTATGAGATAGTATTATATGCAAATAGATAATATTACTTCTTCCTCTCCAATTTGGATGCCATTTATTTATTTATCTAGCTGAGTTGCCTGGGTAGGACTTATAGTACTTTGTCGAATAGGAGTGACAAGAGTGGTCACTTTGCCTTGTTCATGATCTTAAAGGAAAAGCATCTGAGTTTTTCAACACTGAGTATGCTGTTAGCTGAGGGGTTCTCATAGATGACCTTCTAGTCCTAGTTAGAGTATTTTTTAAAAATCATGAAATGGCATTGAATTTTGTCAAATGCTTTTCTGCATCAATTCAGGTGATTGTGTGTACCTCCCCTTCATTATGTTAATATGTTGTATTACATTGATTGAATTTTCATATGTTGAATCATCCCAGCTTCCCAGGAATAAATCCCACTTGGTCATGATGTGTGATCTTTTTAGTGTGCTGTTGAATTCTGTTTGTGTTAGTATTTTGTGTAGGATATTTGAGGATTGGTGTTAATTTTTCTTTAAATGTTTGTTAGAATTCTCCAGTGGGGCCATCTGGTTCTGGGCATTTCTTTGTTGAGAGATTTTTGATGACTAATTCTATCTTCTTACAGATCTATTCAGATTTTCTATTCATGATTCATTTCTGGTAAGTTGTGTGTTTTTAGAAATTTGTTTGTTTCATTTAGGTCATCCAATTTGTTGATATACAGTTCATAGTATTTTCTCATAATTATTTTTATGTAAAATCGGTAGTAAAGTTTCATTTCAATTTTAGTTATTTGAGTCTTAATTTTTTCTTAATAAGCGTAGCCAAAAGCTTATCAATTTTGCTAATTTTCTTTGAAGAATGAACTCTTCATTTTGTTGATTTTTCTCTATTTTTTTTTCTTCCGATTCTTTACTTCATCTCTGCCCTAATTGTTATTATTTCCTTCCTTATACTAGCTTCGGGCTTTGTTCTTATTTTCTGGTTCCTTACAGTGTAAATTTAAGTTATTAATTTGAGATCTTTTCTAATGTGAACATTTATAGCTATAAATCTCATTCTTAGCACTGGTTTTGCTGCATCCCATAAGTTTTGTTATGTTGTATTTTCATTTTTGTCTTAAGATACTACCTTTTCATAAAAGATTTTTTGTTTTTTTCAAGTTTTTATTTAAATTCCAGTTAACATAAAATATAATTTCAGATGTAGAATTTAAGTAATTCATCACTTACATACAACACACAGTGCTCATCACAGCAAGTGATGATACCCTTAATACCCATCACCCATTTAACCACGACCCCCTTTCTACCTCCCCTCCAGCAACCTTTAGTGTGTTTCCTATAGTTAAGAGTCTGTTTTCTGGTTTGCCTCTCTTTTTTCCTATCCCACAACCAATGTTCATCTGTTTTGTTTCTTAAATTCCACATATAAGTGAAATCATATGGTATTTGTTTTTCTCCGACTTATTTTGCTTAGCATAATACTCTCTAGTTCCATTCATGTCATTGAACATGGAAAGATGTCATTCTTTTGGATGGCTGAGTAATACCCCATTGTATGTATATACACACACACACACACATACACACACACACACACAGGTAGATAAAGAAGACCCATTCATCATGTGGTGGACATTAAGGCTCTTTCCATAATTTGGCTATTGTTGATAATTCTGTTATAAACATCGAGATGCATGAATCACTTCAAATCAGTATTTTTGTATTCTTTGGGTAAATACCTAGTGGTGTAATTGCTGGATTATAGGGTAGTTCTATTTTTACCTTTTCAAGGGATCTCCATGCTGTTTTCCAGTGGCTGCACCAGTTTCCATTCCCATCAACAGTGTAAGAGGTTTCCTGTTTCTTTACATCCTCACCAACACCTGTTGTTTCTTGTGTTGTTGATTTTAGCCATTCTAACAGTTGTGAGGTGATATCTCATTGTAGTTTTGATTTGTATTTCCCTGATGAATGATATTCAGTGTCTTTTCCTATGTCAGCCATCTGTATGTCTTCTTTGGAAAAATGTCCATGTCTTCTACCCATTTTTTAACTGGATTATTTGTTTTTTGGGTATTGAGTTTATAAGTTCTTCAAAGATTTTGGGATACTGACCTGTTATCAGATACATCATTTGCAAGTATCTTCTCCCATTCCATGGGTTATCTTTTAGTTTTGTTGATTGTTTCCTTCACTGGGCAGAAGGTTTTTATTTTTATGAAGTCCCAATATTTATTTTTGCTTTTGTTTCCCTTGCCTCAGAAGATGTATCTAATAAGCAATTGATATGGCCAATGCCAAGAGGGTTACTGCCTGTGTTCTCCTCTAGGATATTGATGGTTTCCTGTCTCACATTTATGTCTTTCATTCATTTTTGATTTATTTTTTGTATGGAAGTGGTCCAGTTTCATTCTTTTGCATGTTGCTGTGCAGTTTTCCCAATGCTGTTTGTTGAAAAGACTGTCTTTTTTCCCATTGGATATTCTTTCCTGCTTTGTTGAAAATAAGTTGACCACCACATTAATAAAAGAAAGGGTAAGAACCATATGATCCTCTCAATATATGCCCAAAAAGCATTTGAAAAAGAATAATTTTCATTCATGCTAAAAACCCTCAACAAAGAAGGGATAGAGGGAACATACTTCAACATAATAAAGGGCATATATGAAAAACCAACAATTAATACCATCCTCACTGGGGAAAAACTGAGAACTTTCCCTTTGTTGTCAGGAATAGGACAGAGATGTCTACTCTTACCACTGTTACTTAGCATAGTATTAGACGTTTTGGCCTCAACAATCATACAAAAAGAAAAGGAATCCAAATCCGCAAGAAAGAAGTCAGTTTTACTGTTCGTGGATGACATGATACTCTATAAAAAACCGAAAAGACTCCATCAAAAAATTGCTAGTACTGCTATATGAATTCAACAAAGTCGTAGGATACAAAATCAACCTGCAGAAATCTGTTGAATTTCTTTTTTTTTAAATTAACATATAATGTATTATTTGCTTCAGGGGTATAGGTCTGTGAATCATCAGTCTTAAACCATTTGCAGCACTCATCATAACACATATACTCCCCAATGTCCATAACCCAGCCACCTTATCCCTCCCTTCACACCCGCCAACCTTCAATTAGTTTCCTGAGATTAAGAGTCTCTCATGGTTTGTCTCCTTCTTGATCCCATCTTGTTTCATTTTTTCCTTCCATGCCCCCTATAACCGCCCTCCCTGCCCCACATATTCCCTCATATCAGAGAGATCATGTGATAATTGTCTTTCTCTGATTGACTTATTTCACTTAACATCATACCCTCTAGTTCTATCCACATCGTTGCAAATGGCAAGATTTCGTGTTTTTTTCCGATGGCTGCGTAGTATTAAATTGTATGTGTGTGTGTGTGTGTGTGTGTGTGTGTGTGTGTGTGTATCTCACATCTTCTTTATCCATTCGTCTGTTGATGGACATCTAGGTTCTTTCCATAGTTTGACTATTGTAGACATTGCTGCTATAAACATTTGGGTGCACATGCCCCTTCAGATCACTACATTTGTATTTTTAGGATAAATACCCAGTAGTGCAATTGCTGGTGTTAGGTTAGCTCTGTTTTCAACTTTTTTTTTTTTTTAATTTATTTATTTGTCAGAGAGAGGGAGAGAGAGTGAGCGAGCACAGGCAGACAGAGTGGCAGGCAGAGGCAGAGGGAGAAGCAGGCTCCCCGCTGAGCAAGGAGCCCGATGTGGGACTCGATCCCAGGACGCTGGGATCATGACCTGATCCGAAGGCAGTCGCTTAACCAACTGAGCCACCCAGGCGTCCCTGTTTTCAACTTTTTGAGGAACCTCCATACTGTTTTCCAGAGTGGGTGCACCAGCTTGCATTCCCAACAACAGTGTAGGAAGGTTCCCCTTCTCTCCACATCCTCACCAACATCTGTCGTTTCCTGGCTTGTTAATTTTAGCCATTCTGACTGGTGTGAGGTGGTGTCTCACTGTCTTTTTGATTTGTATTTCCCTGATGCTGAGTGATGTTGAGCACTTTTTCATGTGTCTGTTGGCCATTTGGATGTATTCTTTGCAGAAATGTCTATTCATGCCATCTGCCCATTTCTTGATTGGATTATTTGTTCTTTGGGTGTTGAGTTTGATTAAGTTCTTTATAGATTTTGGATACTAGCCCTTTATCTGATATGTCATTTGTGAATATCTTCTCCCATTCTGTCAGTTTTCTTTTGATTTTGTTGACTGTTTCCTGTGCTGTGCAAAAGCTCTTGACCTTGATGAAGTCCCAATCATTCATTTTTGCCCTTGCTTCCCTTGCCTTTGGTGATGTTTCTAGGAAGAAGTTGCTGTGGCTGAGGTCGAAGAGGTTGCTGCCTGTGTTCTCCTCAAGGATTTTGATGGATTCCTGTCTCACACTGAGGTCTGTTATCCATTTTGGGTCTATTTTTGTGTGTGGTGTAGGAAATGGTCCAGTTTCATTCTTCTGCATGTGGCTGTCCAATTTTCCCAACACCATTTGTTGAAGAGACTGTCTTTTTTCCATTGGGCATTCTTTCCTGCTTTGTTGAAGATTAGTTGACCATAGAATTGATGGTCCATTTCTGGGCTCTCTATTCTGTTCCATTGATCTATGTGTCTGTTTTTGTGCCAGTACCATACTGTCTTGATGATTTCAGCTTTGTAATAGAGCTTGAAGTCTGGAATTGTGATGCACCAACTTTGGTTTTCTTTTTCAACATTCTTCTGGCTGTTCGGGGTCTTTTCTGGTTCAATATACATTTTAGGATTATTTGTTCCATTTCTTTGAAAAAAATGGATGGTATTTTGATAGGGATTGCGTTAAAGGTATAGATTGCTTTAGGTAGCATAGACATTTTCGCAATATTTGTTCTTCTAATCCATGAGCATGGAACATTTTTCCATTTCTTTGTGTCTTCCTCAATTCCTTTTCCTCAATTTCTTTCATGAGTACTTTATAGTTTTCTGAGTACAGATTCTTTGCCTCTTTGGTTAGGTTTATTCCTAGGTATCTTATGGTTTTGGGTGCAATTGTAAGTGGGATCGACTCCTTAATTTCTCTTTCTTCTGTCTTACTGTTGGTGTATAGAAATGCCACTGATTTCTGTGCATTGATTTTATATCCTTTATTGAATTCCTGTATGAGTTCTAGCAGTTTTGGAGAGGAGTCTTTTGGGTTTTCCACATAAAGTATCATATCATATCTGCAAAGAGTAAGAATTTGACTTCTTCTTTGCCAATTCCGAAACCTTTTTTTTTGTTGTTGTTGTCTGATTGCTGAGGCTAGGACTTCTAGTACTTTGTTGAATATCAGTGGTGATAGTGGACATCCCTGCTGTGTTCTTGACCTTAGGGGAAAAGCTCTCAGTTTTTCCCCATTGAGAATGATATTCACTGTGGATTTTTCATAGATGGCTTTGATGATCTTGAGATACGTACCCTCTATGCCTACACTTTGAAGAGTTTTGGTCAAGAAAGGATGCTGTACTTTGTCAAATGCTTTTTCAGCATCTGTTGAGAGTATCCTATGGTTCTTGTTCTTTCTTTTATTAATGTATCATATTGATTGATTTGCACATGTTGAACCAAACTTGCAGTCCAGGAATAAATCCCACTTGGTCGTGGTGAATAATCCTTTTAATGTACTGTTGGATCCTATTAGTAGCTAGTATTTTGGTGAGAATTTTTGCATCTGTGTTCATCAAGGATATTGGTCTGTAATTCTCCTTTTTGATGAGGTCTTTGTCTGGTTTTGGGATCACAGTAATGCTGGCTTCATAAAATGAGTTTGGAAGTTTTCCTTCCATTTCTATTTTTTGGAACAGTTTCAGGAGAAAGGTATTAATTCTTCTTTAAATGTTTAGTAGAATTCCCCTGGGAAGCCATCTGGCCCTGGGCTCTTGTTTGTTGGGAGATTTTTGATGACTGCTCTAATCTCCTTACTGGTTATGGGTCTGTTAAGGTTTTCTATTTCTTCCTGGTTCAGTTTTGGTAGTTTATGTCTCTAGGAATGCATCCATTTCTTCCAGATTGTCAAATTTGCTAGTGTATAGTTGCTCATAATATGGTCTTATAATTGTGTTTCTTTGGTGTTGGTTGTGATCTCTCCTATTTCGTTTGTGATTTTATTAATTTCGATCCTTTCTCTTTTCTGGCCAGGGGTTTATCAATCTTATTAATTCTTTCAAAGAACCAGCTCCTAGTTTTGTTGATGTGTTCTACTATTATTTTGCTTTCTATTTCATTGATTTCTGCTCTGGTCTTTATTATTTCTCTGCAGGATTTAGGCTTTCTTTGCTGTTCTTTCTCCAGCTCCTTTAGGTGTAGGGTTTGGTTGCGTACTTGAGACCTGTCTTGTTTCTTGAGAAAGGGTTGTATTGCTATATACTTTTCTCTCAGGACCTCCTTTGCTGAGTCCCAAAGATTTTGAACAGTTGTGCTTTCACTTTCATTTGTTTCCATGAATTTTTTTCATTCTTCTTTAATTACCTGCTTGACCCACTCATTCTTTAGTAGGATGCTCTTTAGCCTGCATGTATTTGGGTTCTTTCCAACTTTCCTCTTGTGGTTCAGTTCTAGTTTTGAAGCATTGTGGTCTGAAAATATGCATGGAATGATCCCAATCTTTTGGTACCAGTTGAGATCTGATTGGTGACCCAGGATGTGATCTATTCTGGAGAATGTTCCATGGGCACTAGAGAAGAATGTGTATTCTGTTGCTTTGGGATGGAATGTTCTAAATATATCTGATGTCCATCTGGTCCAGTGTGTCATTTAAAGCCTTTATTTCCTTTTTGATCTTTTGCTTAGATGATCTGTCCATTTCAGTGAGGGGGTGTTAAAGTCCTATGCTTTTATTGTATTATTGTTGATGTGTTTCTTTCATTGTGTTATTAATTGGTTTATGTAATTGGCTGCTCCCGTGTTAGGGGATTAAATTAAATAACTAATAAATTAGATATTTAAAATTGTTAGATTTTGTTGGACAGACCTTTTAAGTATATATAATAGAGGTCCCTTCCTCATATCTTATTATAGTCTTTGGCTTAAAATCTAATTTATCTGATACAAGGATTGCCACTCCAGCTTTCTTTTGATGTCCATTATCATGGTAAATTGTTTTCCACCCCCTCACTTTAAATCCTGAGTCGTCTTTGGGTCTAAAATGATTCTCTTGCAGACAGCATTTCTATGGGTATTTTTTTTTTTTAATCCATTCTGATACCGTGTGTCTTCTGATTGGGGCATTTTAGCCCATTTACATTCAGGGTAACTATTGAAAGATATGAATTTGCTGCCTTTTTATTGCCTGTAAGGTGACTGTTACTGTATATTGTCTCTGTTCCTTTCAGGTCTGTTACTTTGAGGCTCTCTCTTTGCTTAGAGGACCCCTTTCAATATTTCCTATAGGACTGGTTTGGTGTTTGCAAAGTCTTTTAATTTTTGTTTGTCCTGAAAGCTTTTTATCTCTCCTTCTATTTTCAATGACAGTCTATTTGGATATAGTATTCTTGGCTGCATATTTTTCTCATTTGGTGCTCTGAATATATCATGCCAGTCCTTTATGGCCTGCCAAGTCTCTGTGGATAGAAGTATATGTTACAGACCTCTTGTATGTTACAAACCTCTTGTTCCAAGCTGCTTTCAGGATTTTCTCTTTGTCACTGAGACTTGTAAGTTTTACTATTAGATGATGGGGTGTGGACCTATTTTTATTGATTTTGAGGGGGGTTCTCTGTGCCTCCTGGATTTTGATGCTTGTTCCCTTTGCCAAATTAGGGAAATTCTCTGCTATAATTTGCTCCAATATACCTTCTGCCCCCCTCTTTCTTTTTCTTCTGGGATCCCAATTATTCTAACATTGTTTCATCTTATGGTATTACTTATTTCTTGAATTCTCCCCTCATGGTCCAGTAGTTGTTTGTTTCTCTTTTCCTCAGCTTCTTTATTCTCCATCATTTGGTCTTCTATATCACTGATTCTCTCTTCTGCCTCATTTATCCTAGCAGTAAGAGCCTCCATTTTTTATTGCATCTCATTAATAGCTTTTTAAAATTTCAACCTGGTTGGATTTTAGTTCTTTTAGTTCTCCAGAAAGGGATTTTATTTCTCCAGAAAGAGATTCTCTAGTATCTCCCATGCTTTTTTCGAGCCCAGCTAGATCCTTGATAATTGTCATTCTGAACTCTAGTTCTGACATATTACTAATGTCCATATTGATTAGGCTCACAGCCATTGGTACTGTGTTTTTCGGTGGTGAGTTTTCCTGCTCTGTCATTTTATCCAGATAAGAATAGATGAATGAGAGAACAAAATGCTAAAAGGGTAGCAACAACCCCAGAAAAATATACACTAACCAAATCATAAGAGACCCAAAACCAGGGGAAGAAGAAAGGAGAAGAAAAAGAAAAAAAAAGAAAAAAAGAAATATATATTAGATTGGTGAATAGAACAGAGCCACACACTTGATTTTGGGTGTATTTTGGTCTATTAGAAGGAACGCCCAAAATTTTAAAGAAAGAAAAACTTACATTTATACAAAAATAAGGGTAAATATGATGAAGGGATGGAATATGACTGTAAAGATGAAAATTAAAAAGATTCTAAAAAAGGAATTAAGAAGTTGGTTGAAAAAAGAAAAAAAGGGGGAAGGAATGTGATCAGGCTGGAGACTAGAACAAAGCCATGTGCTAGATTTAGGGTATATTTTAATCTATTAGAAGAAACTTTATCCCAAAATTTTAAAGAAAGAAAAAACTATATGTACACAAAAAATAAGTTAAATACAATGAGGGGATAAAATATGACTATAACAATAAAAATTTTAAAATATTTTTAAAAAGGCATTGATAAATAGTTAAAAAAATTGAAAGAGGAAAAATAAAAAAAATAAAATAAGAAATAAATAAAATTTATAAAATTTAACTTTGAAAGACTAGAGGATCATGGGAAAAAAGCCATGAATTCTATGTGTTGCTTTCCCTTACCTCTGGAATTCTGCAGTTCTCATTGATTGGTGATCTTGGTCTTAGCTGGATGTTCTTGCTGATCTTCTGAGGGAGGAGTCTGTTGCAGTGATTCTCAAATGTCTTTGCCCAAGGTGGAATTGCACTGCCCTTGCCAGGGGTCAGGCTAAGTAATCTGCTCGGGTTTGCTCTCAGGAGCTTTTGTTCCCTGAATGCTTACTGTACAGCTTTGGAGGATGGGAATGAAAATGGCAGCCTCCCAGTTTCAGGCCCAGAGAAGCTGAGAGGTTGGGCCCCACTCTTCAATGCACCCTCAGAGAAAAGCAGTCAATCACTCCCATCTCCCTGGTCCCCGGCTGCACTCCATTCTCACCCAGCCTGTGACCGAGCGTTTCTATCTCCAGTGCATGGCTCCATTTGGAGTCTCCAAACCCAGCAGATTCCTGCTGTGCACTCCTGCACCACTCCTCCCAGAGGAGGAAGGTGAGTCTACTTGGATCTGTTGCTTGTTGGGTCCCTGCTCGAAGAGCCGTGATCTGACTGTCCCTCGGATCATGGTTTTAGGTAACCCTGAGCTGAGAGCCACTCCTCTGCTCTGTCTCTGTAGCCGGCCTCCCCATTTCTGATACCTGGGAGCTCTGCACACTCAGACACCCCTGGTCTTTTTGTGACCCTGTGGGTCTTGAAACCACACTGTCCCCACAAGGGATCCACACTCTGCTTAGCCTCTGGAGTGATGTCCCTCAGTGAAGCAGACCTCTGAAAATTCTAATTTTGTTCTCTGCTGCTCTACCGCTTGCCAGGAGCTGGACCCTCCCCCCGTGGTCTCTCTTCCTGTATATTGCTTTGGATTCACTTCTGTGCACATCCTGCCTCCCAGAAAGTGGTCGATTTTCTGTTCCTAGAATTGCTGCTGTTCTTCTCTTTGATCTCCTGTTGAGTTTGTAGGTGTTTGGAATTGTTTGATAACTATCTAGCTGAACTCCTGGGACCTGATGATATCTAGCTCTCATACTCCTTTGCCATCTTACTCCTCCCTCCTCTGTTGCATTTCTAAACACTAATAATGAAGCAGCAGAAAGAGAAATCAAGGAATCAATTCTATTTACAATTGCACCAAAAATGGTAAGATACCTAGGAATAGACCTAAACAAAGAAGTTCTGAAAACTATAAAAACACTTCTAAAAGAAATTGAAGATGACACAAAGAAATGAAAACACATTCCAAGTAATGAATTGGAAGAACAAATATTAAAATGTATATACTACCCAAAGCAATCTACACATTTAATGTAATCCCTATCAAAATGCCAACTGCAGGGACGCCTGGGTGGCTCAGTTAGTTAAGTGGCTGCCTTCGGCTCAGGTCATGATCCCGGCGTCCTGGGATCGAGTCCCACATCGGGCTCCTTGCTCAGCGGGGAGCCTGCTTCTCCCTCTGCCTCTGTCTGCCTGTGCTTGCTCTCTCTCTCTCTCTCTCTCTCTCTGACAAATAAATAAAATCTTTTTTTAAAAAAAATGCCAACTGCATTTTTCACAGAGCTAGAACAAACCATCTTAAAATTTGCATAGAACCTCCAAAGATCCCAAATAGCTAAAACAGTCTTGGAAAAGAAAAGAAAAACTGGGAGCATCACAATTCCTAACTTCAAGTTATATTAGGAAGCTGTAGTGATCAAGACAGTATGGTGCTGGCACAAAAACAGACATATAGATCAATGGAAAGGAATAGAAAACCTAGAAATAAACCCACAACTATATGATCAAGATTGATTTATTTCTTTTTTATTTCTTCTTTGACCCATTGACTTTTTGAATCTGTAGTTTAATTTCCATATCTTGTGTGTTTTCCTTCTATTATGATCAGAGAAGATACCTTGTGTGATTTCAGTCTTTTTAAGTATTAAGATTTGTTTTGTGGCCTAAAATGTGGTCTTTCCTAGAGAATGTTCTGTGTGTATTTGAGAATGAGAATAATGTGTATCCTGCTATTGTTGGGTGGCATGTTTTAATTTTTTTAAAAGACTTTTTAAAAATTTATATGATAGAGATCACAAGTAGGCAGAGAGGCATGCAGAGAGAGAGAGGAAGGGAAGCAGGATCCCTGCCGAGCAGAGAGCCTGATGCGGGGCTTGATCCCAGAACCCTGGGATCATGACCTGAGCCAAAGACAGAGGCTTTAACCCACTGAGCCACCCAGGCACCCCGGGTGGCATGTTTTATATGTCTTTTAGGTCCAATTGGCCTATAATATTCAAGTTCTTTATTTCCTTATTGCTATTTTGTCTGGTTCTATTCATTATTGGAAGTGGGGTATTGAAGTTTCATACTAGAATCATAAGGGTAGCTATTTCTCAAATTCTGTCACTGTTACATGTATTTAGGAGCTATAATGTTTGGTGCTGATATGTTTATAATTATCAAATCTTCTTGGTGAATTGATTCTTTTTTGATTGTATGATGTTTTTCTTTGTTTCTTCTAATAGCGTTTGGCTTAAAGTCTATTTTGTCTGATAGTAGCATATCCCAATTCTTTTGGTTGGTATTTGCATGAAGTATCTTTTTCCATGCTTTTACTTTCAACCTATGTGTGTCCTTAGCTCTAACGTGAGTTCTTGTAGACAACATATAGTTAGATCCTGTTTTTTATCCATTCTCACAATTTGTATCTTTTGATGAGGAGCTTAATCCATTTACATTTAAAGTAATTACTGATAGAGGAGGACTTTGGCCATTTCGTTACTTGTTTCCTCTGTGTCTTTTAGCTTTTTTGTGCCACATTTCCTGCCTTACTGCCTTCCTTTGTGTTTAGTTGATTTTCTTGTAGTGACACATTTCGATTCCCTTTTCATATCCATTTGTGTATATTCTATAGATATTTTCTTCTTGGTTACCATGGGGATTACTTGTGGTATCTTAAAGTTATTACAGTCTTGAAGTGATACCAACTTAACTTCAGCCTCTTATAAAAATTCTGCTCCTCTTCAGCTCTGCCTTCTCTTACTTTGTTAATGATATCCCAAATTACATTTTTATATATTGTGTTCCCTTAATATAGATCTATAATAATAAATGCTTTTATGCTTTTGTCTTTTAAATCTTGTTCAGGAATAAGTAGAATTACAAACAAAATTATAATACTGGTTTCTGTATTTTTTGTATTTTTGCATTTCTTTATGTATTTTTACCAGAAAACTTTTTATTTTTGTATGGTTTTGAGTTATTGTCTGGTTTCCTTTCATTTTAATTTAAAGGTTCCCTTTAGGGTGCCTTGTGGTGCAGGTCCAGTGGTAATAAACTCCTTCAGCCTTTATCTTAGAATCCTTTAATTTTTCACACATTTTTACAGGACAGTTCTGCCAGATATAGAATTCCCAGTTGACATTCTTTTCTTTCAGAACTTGAAATATATATCATCCCACAGCCTTCTGGCATTCAAAGTTTCTGCTGAGAAATCTGCATGTTACCTTATTGAGGATCTCTTGTATGTGATGAGTTTCTTCTCTGCTGCTGCTTTAATTAGTGCTGTTTTTATTTTTATTTTTAAAGATTTTAAAATTTTTTATTATTGTTTTGCTGCAATGACCATTTATTGAGTGCTTCTGTAAAGTAGGCACTGTGCTAGATATTCACATAGACACAGAACACTCAAAACTGTATGAACTAGGTCTGATTTAAATAGATCACCACCCCAGCCTCTCCTCTACATGTTTACTTTTGGGACAATCTTGTGCTTATTCTTAAGGAGCATTCTTGCAACTTGTGCCTGGAGTCACAGGGAAGTGAAGGATATTCCCTTGTTGGTTTCATGGTGTTAGCTCTAAAACACCTCTTCTCATATATAACCTGGAAATCACACCCCTAACTCAAGCTAGTCTGTCTTTGCAGATTTTGTGGGGGAAAAGTCTGCTAATTTCCACACTCACCTGATCCTGTTTTCTTTATCACACTTCCCTGTATTTCCTAGTTTCAATTAGTACTGAAAGCAATGCACCACAATCACACAAGTATAGCTTCTCAGAGTGCTTCCCTCTCCACAGAGGAGGCAGCCCTCATCTCTCCAAGGAAGTCAAGAGCTCATTAGACTTCTTCCCACTTAGTAGATGTGCAGACTCTTAAAAACTGGGCAATGTTTTTGTTATGTTGAGCACTGGGTATTATGAGTAAGTGATGAATCACTAAATTCTACTCCTGAAACAAATAGTACACTAAATGCTGAGTAGAATTTAAATAAAAACTTTAAAAGCCCACAAAACTTAAATCCAATGGGGCAACTTTTGGAAACTTCTCTAAAATTTGAAGTAAATATTTAAATTAATTACTGCTGTTTAAAATTTTAATTTCTAATCATTTATTGCTACTACAAAATTATTTTTATTTCTTAATTTATTATTTATTTATATTTATTTATTGACAAACAGAGATCACAAGTAGGCAGAGAGTCAGGCAGAGAAAGAGAGAGGAGGAAGCAGTCTACCTGCTGAGCAGAGAGCCCAATGCGGGGCTCGATCCCAGGACCCTGGAATCGTGACGTGAGCCGAAGGCAGAGGCTTTAACCCACCGAGCCACCCAGGCGCCCCCAAAATTAATTTTTTAAACTGACTTATTTCAGTCTGAATGTTGGTGTTCCTCTTCCCCTCAATTTATTGTTGAAATCCTAACCCCCAAAGATGGTGGTGGTTAGGAGGTTGGGTCTTTTGGCATGATTAGGTCATAGTGGAGCCCTTACAAGTGGGACAAATTGCCTTACAAAAGAGCCCCTATACAGAACTCTTTAGCCTCTCTGCCATGAGAAGACACTGCCTGTGAACTAGAAAGTGGGTTCTCACCAGATACTGAATCTATTTGTGCCTTGGTCTTGAACTTCCCAGCCTCTAAAAACTGTGAGAAATTAATTTCCATTGTTCATAAGCTACCTAGCCTATGGTATGTTGTTATAGCAGCTCAAATAGCTGAAGACAATTTCCTTATCCTTTTAGGATCTTCAGAATCTATGGCAAAACCACTTCTTTAATCCCTGATAGTGTTTATTTGTTTTTTCTTTCTTTTTCTCTTTCCTTGTCAGTCTGGCTAAAAGCTTATCAATTTTATTGATCTTTTTAAAGAATGAACTTTTGGTCTAACTTTCTCAATATTTTTCTATTCTCAATTTTATTTATTTCTCTTTTTATTGTTTTCTTTATTGCCAGGAGCTTAATTCGGTCTTTTTACTTTCTTATGGTAGAATTTTAGGCCATTGATTTGAAACTTGATCCTTTTTGAATATAATCATGTAATGCTGTAAATTTCCCTCTAGGCACTGCTTTAGCTACATTTCATAAGGTTTGAAGTGTTATGTTTTTGCTTATATTCAATTAATATTATGTTCTGCTTTCCCTCATGACTTACCTCTTTGATCCATAGGTATTTAGAAATGTGTTAATTTTTAAGTATTAGAAGACTTTCCAGATCTTTCTGTTACTGATTTCAGGTTTAATTCCTCTGCGCTTAGAGAACATTGTGTGTGTTAAATTTGTCAGGATTTATTTTAGCAGAATACGGTCCATTTTGGTGAACATTATGTGTCCTTTTAAAAAAGTGTGCCTTTTGCTATTTTGGGATGGAGTATTCTATAAATGTCAATTAGGCTAAATTGTTTGATGGTGTTTTTCATGTCTTTTATATCCTTACTAAATTTCAGTCTATTTTTCTATTGTTCACTGCAAGAGGAATGTTGAATCTCCAACTATAATTATAGATTTGTCTGTTTCTCTTTTCATTTCTGTCAGTTTTGATTTCTTTTTGTTCTTTTGTGCTTGGCTTATTTCAGCTAGTATAATCCTTTATGGTTTTTATTTATCCATTGAGCATGATATCACTTTACTTTCTACTTCACTGAATTATTGTTTAAAATAAAATGAAAGAGTTAAAACCTAACAAGTACTGTATAAATTTAAGGTGGTATATATAAAAGCCAGCAGTTACTACCTGGAACTAGTAAACTCATTTGTTGTATGTATGAATGTGAGTGGGTTTACTTTATTTATTATTTAAACCTTACTCCCATGTTGCATAGAAATGCTGAAATTGTTCTAAAGTAAAAAATTAGGGAACATAGGAAAGAAAATAAATATAGGGGTGCCTGGGTGGCTCAGTGGGTTAAGGCCTCTGCCTTCAGCTCAGGTCATGATCTCAGGTTCCTGGGATCGAGCCCCATATCGGGCTCTCTGCTCAGCGGGGAGCCTGCTTCCTCCTCTCTCTCTGCCTGCCTCTCTGCCTACTTGTAATCTCTGTCTGTCAAATAAATAAATAAAATTAAAAAAAAGAAAATAAATATAAAAAAGAAATATATTTTAAGATTATTGTGAAATGTTTAACTCATTTTATATTTTGTGAGATAAAATGTTTTATACACCTTTTTGACTTGAAAAACTTTACTGCATTTCTTTCTCTTTCTAGGATTCTAATTCTCAGATGGATTTAAGCATTCAGGTAACTGATGATGATATTAATGAAATAATTCAAATAGATGGAACTGGTGATACATCTTCCAATGACAAAATAGAAAGTACAAGAGAAGTAGATGAAAACGAATTTCTAAGGATTATTGATGCAGGAGACCTGAAGGTACTTGAAGAAGAAGCTGACAGTATATCAAATGAAGCTTCAACTGCCAACAGTAGTGATAATGAAGATCCTCAAACAGACATTGTAGAAGAGGTGAGGATCACTTTTGAGCTGAAACTTTTTTTTTAATTAAATTTACAGCATTTGTACTTTAGTATACTTTAAATACACCTTATTCTTTAATATATTTTAATCAAGAGGAATCACAATTAAGATTAACCCTGTCTTTAGTCTTTTAAAATGAGACTTATTTGTACCCTAGTATTTAAACTTTTTATCTTAAACTGTAATTCAAACTAGTATTAAGTATTTGGGAATTGGCTACTATATTTGTTGGCCTTAACTGGAGATAGTGGGAGGTTTAGAGGACAGGAGTGGATTTACAGAAGGCAGCCGTTAGAAGCATATAGTATCTGCTCTGATTCTAATAAATGCAGTAAATTTTTTTGGAATGTGGTAAGTAGTACTATCATTTATGGTGGCCTTAGGGATATGCCTTAAGTCTTACCTGCTTTATGTTATTTAACATTCCCACAGCCCTATGGGTCTTATTACTGCCCTCATTTAACAGATAAGAAAACTGACATATGAAGAGTTTTAGTACATTGACGAAGGTCACTGTTATAGTTACCAAGTGTCCAAGCTGGGATTCAAACTCAGGCTATTTGACTTTTTAAGTACAATACTATTCTCTTTCCAAGTAATTTTTTTCCTCCCTTCCTCCTTCTGTTCATTTCTTCTTTTCTTCTTTGTCTCTTTCTTTCTTTCTTTGTTTCTCTCTCTCTCTTTCTCCCCCTCCTTCCCTCCCTTCTTTCCTTCCTTCCTTCCTAAGATTTTATTTATTTCTTTGAGAGAGAGAGAGCATGGACACAGGAGAGAGCACAAGCAGGGAGGAGAGGGAGAAGTGGGTTCTCTATGAGCAGGGAGCCTGATGCGGGGCCTGATCCCAGAACCCTGAGATCATGACCTGAGCCGAAGGCAGATGCTTAATTGACTGAGCCACCCAGGCACCTCACCAAGTGCCTTTATTTACATATGTATCTCTGTCTTTAAAAAATTCACGGCATCATGAAATTCCTTACTGTGACCATCTTTCATCTTTAGGACCCTTTAAATTCTGGAGATGACGTTAGTGAGCAGGATGTGCCAGACCTCTTTGACACGGATAATGTAATCGTCTGCCAGTATGACAAGGTGCTGTATTCACCTTTTGAACTGTGGGTTTATTAATTGCATTTATGGTAGAAAGGTATGTAAAATGATGGACAATGTGATGGTGAATTACAATTCATAGTTAATCTTGAAAAAGCTAGTTAATTATATATATTTTGTGTCTTAACACTGTGCTGTATGGTCTCAGGGATACAAAAAGAGTGATAGTTCTTATCTTAAGGAGGTGACAATCTTATTGAAACAAGATGTTTCTATATGTAATGAAAGAATGGCTTACAATAAGATGGTAGGTAAATCAGAAGCTAAAATCTGTGACAGGCAAATCAAATGCTAAAGTATGTGGCATATAAATCAAATGCTAAAATAGATGGCATATAAATCAAATAGTAAGATGAGTGGCGCAGGCAGTAAGTCCAAAAAGTAGCTAGGAAATATAAGAAATCATTTGTAGTTGGAGTTCTCCACAAATCCTTCATGGGTGATGTGGAGCTTTGAAATAGGTCTTAAATGATTTGTAAGATATAGATAAGTGTGGAGAATAGACATTCTGAGTAGAACAGCTTAATACAAGTAGAACATGAAATGAATGCATGTAGAATATACAAGGGGGCAGTGAAGAGACAGCTCTGCCTTATGTGTTCTTTTGGATTTATCAGGAAATGAGGCGGGGTTGGGGACAGAGTTGGCAGCAGATTGGAAAATCCAGAAGTCTGGTAGGAGAAATTCAAACTTGATGATGGACGTTGGCATTCTGAAAATGTTACTGAGAAAATTATAATTGGGCTTAAAACTGGCTGTATTTGCTGATTAGGCAGGGGTAAATGGTTAGAACAGGGATAGTGCAGACATGAAGTAACCAGAGCCTGGACTAGGGGTGGCAATGTAGAACATGAAAGAATCAGAAGTGGAAGAATCAATGGGACTTGATTATTTGGACATTAGAGAATGATCAGCAAAGAGAATTGAGGGGCACTTAGGTGTCCAATTCTTTTTTTTTTTTTTTTTAAAAAGCATATAGTATCTGCTCTGATTCTAATAAAGAATTTTTTTAAAGATTTTATTTATTTATTTGAGAGAGAGAGCAGTGAGAGATAGCATGAGCGAGGAGAAGGTCATCTCTGATTCTATCTTATCTGCTCTGATTCTAATAAAAGAATTTTTTAAAAGATTTTATTTATTTATTTGAGAGAGAGAGCAGTGAGAGATAGCATGAGTGAGGAGAAGGTCAGAGGGAGAAACAGACTCCCCGTGGAGCTGGGAGCCGGATGCGGGACTCAATCCCGGGACTCCGGGATCATGACCTGAGCCGAAGGCAGTCGTCCAACCAACTGAGCCACCCAGGCATCCCAAGGTGTCCAATTCTTGATCTAAGCTCAGGTCAAGAGTTTAAGATCTCAGGGTCATGAGATCAAGCCTTGCATTGGGCTGAGCCCACTTAAACAAACAAATAGTTGAAGGCGTGTCAGTTTTCAAATCTAGAGATTAAGTTAAAAGCAATTCAATTTTGGCAACTAAAAGAGAATACTGCTTTTTCTTCTTTTTACATACTATATCTGTGATGATGTGGTAGAATAGTCAGCTTTTGTCTTAATTCCTGCATATTTACTTCTTTATTTTTAGCAGCTTTAAGGTATAATTCACATACAATACAAGTCATGTTTAAAGTATACAATTCTGTGGTTTTGTATATTCATGAATATGAATATACAAATGCAGCTATTAACATAGTCCATTTTAGAACATTTAATCACCTCAAAAAGAAACACTATTTCCCTTTAGTTTTCACTCCCATATCTCCCATTTCCTCCCATCCTCACCCCAGGCCTAAGAAACCACTAATTAATTTTCTGTCTCTTTAGATTTCTCTATTCTGGAATTCCATATGTAAGGGATCATATAATAAGTGTGTGTGTGTGTGTGTGTGTGTGTGTGTGCGTGTGCGCGCCTGCCTGCTTTTACTTTACAGGGTTTCAAGATGCATCCATGTCATAGCATATAACAGTTCTTCATTCTTTTTTATGGCTTAATACTAGTCCATTGAATACCACATTTTATTTATCCAATCATCTGTTGATGGACATTTGGGTTGTTGCAAGTTTTTGGCTATTGCAAAGAATGATGCTCTAAACATTTGTTTACAGGTTTTTGTGTGAACATATATTTTCATTTTTCTTGGTATATACCAAGGAGTGAAATTCCAGGGTTATATGGCAATAGTTTGAGGAAGTACCAGAGTGTTTACCAAAGTGGCTCTACCATTTTCCATCTCTACCAGCAGTGTATGAGGGTTTAGATTGCTCCAAGTTCTCACTAACACTTGTTATCTGATTTTTTGATTCTAGCCATTCCAGCTGGTATGGAGTGGTATCCCATTGTGATTTTGGTTTGCATTTCCCTGGTGACTAATGCATATTTACATCTTTGTCTTTTTTTCAGTAATAATTCCAATATACTTGAGAGAAACAGAGGATGGTGTTTTGAATTGCTATAAAAAGAAATCCGTTTCTCTAAAAATAAGATAGTTTTCTCTCCTATAACATTTTATATAGATAGAAAATGGCAATTTAGATGCTGATAAACATAAGCATAAGAAGGAATAGGTAATAGAAAAGAGACCATTCTTAGTTTGAAACTTATTTTAGTTTCATATAAACAGTATATTGCCTTCTATGAAGAAGACACTCTAAGGCACTAAATTATGTATGCATCCCATAGAGTCACAGAGGATATTTTAGACCATTATGGATACAGTATCCTTTGTTGTATTGCATTGTGGGAAAATTGCTTATAATTAATTACATAGTGCTTTGTATTTTTCAAAGTGTGTTTTCATACATTGTCTTTGCTTCGTACAGGGGGTAGAAGGAGTGATATTAGGTATATAGTGTTGACAAATCTAGTTGTCTGAGAGTCCTCTCTAATTAATGAATATTTTAAAAACAGTACTAAACATTTTAAACCAAGGCAGTGGGGAGCCACTGAATTGTTTTTAAAAGGGACTGATGAACTTAGAAATAGCTAGCAAAGAAAATGTATGTATAAGGTCAAAGTGGAATGCAAGAGACCACTGCCAGCAGTAGATTTTTATGAGGGAATAATTTCCCAGTTCTGAGCATCAGTTGGCTCATTTCAGATCGCGCTTAATATAACGAATCTTAAGTACGTTTTCAAGAGTTTTCAGTAGTATTTTAAGAGTTTTACTAGTCAGTGTGTTTTGAAGGCCAGTATCAGCAGTTTGCCAGGGAGAGTGTTACAAATGTAAACTTTTGGGTCTTACCCCAGAGTACAGAATCTGAATGTACATTTTAAGACCCTGGGGTGATTTGCATGCTTATTAAACTTTGAGTAGTGTTGTTTTTGTTTTTTTTTTGTTATTGTTGTTCTGTTGTTTTTTTTTTTTTTTTAAGTATATTTAATCTGGCTTTGATTACTGTATGGAATTTACCTTTGAAATTTATAAGTTAACAATTGGGGAAAAACTGAAAATATTGAGATGTGCCATGAAAAAAGGTTAAATGAAGTCATTGGTCACCATGCTGACTGCAGAATTAAAGGATATAATCATGTTATAGAATGTCTTAGAGAATGTCTAAAATTAATATAAAGGTTATATATAGGGCATAATAACAATAAGTAAGATAATAAATAATAAAATAATAAATATAAAACTAATATAAAATAAATATGTAAATAAAATAACAAATATAATAATAAATAAATATAAATAAACATAATAATAAATAAAAATAAAATAATGATATAGGGAAGATTGATGGTGAAATGCAACCTTTTACTGTAGATGGGAGTGTTTTATACCATAATTGGACACTATAGTGGAATGTAAAACTATTTGAATATGTTGCCTCTTCATGTAACAAGTTAGCAAACTTTAGCTTATTTATAGTTGGCTTTGTCTGGTAGATGATGGTAGGTGTGTAACAGTATTTTCCCTTTATAAATATATGCTTTGTTTTATAAATACTGTATACATGTCTGATAAAAAGTCAAAACACTATAAAACGTACACCATGAAAAGTCCGATTCTTGCTCCTTCACCGTTTGTGCTTCCTACTAGTAGCTCCCTGTCTCTTCCTTGAGTGTAAAAATGTAACCAGTTATAATAGTTTCTTAACGTATTTACAGGGTCTTTTTACTCAAGTAGAAACCTAAAAGGTAGCATAGTCAACACTGTATTCTGCACCTTGTCTTTTAAGACAATATATCTTGGAGATCTTTGTCCTAATATTTTTATAGCTGTGTAATTTTCCATTGCAGAATTATTTCTGATGAATCTTTGGGTTATTTTTCAGTCATTTGCTATTGAATTACCACATCTGTAAGATATTTCATAAGTGTGCAGTATATCTATTTAAAAAAAAATACCCCCCCCCCCAAAAATACCCAGTAGGACTGATGCTTGGCTTAGTCAGTAGAGCCTGCCTCTCTTGATCTCAGTGTTATTGTACATTCAAACCCCATGTTGGGTGTGGAGATTACTTAAAAATAAAATCTTTAAGAAAAAAAATCCTCAGAAGTGAGATTACTGGGTATTGCTCTCCTAGACTATATCCAGTATATATTACAATATTTGAGAGTGCTGCTTTTCTTACAATCTTGCCGATGGAGTGCAATAAAATATTTGAATCTCTGCTATTATAAAAAGTGGAAAATGATGTCTTGGTGAAATTTTTAAACTTTTCATGTGTTTAAGGACGATTTCTATTTTTATGTGAACTCCTTGTTCATATTATTTGTCTTTTTTTTTTTTTAATTGGGTTATTGTTGTGTTTACTGATTTCTAAGAGCTCTATATTGTTTGGGTGGAGATTAGCTCTTATATACAGAAATAGTTTTCCTCAGTTGTTTGCTCCCAGTGCTTTTTCTTTCTTTCATGCAGATGTTGTATTTGTCAACCTTAATTTTTATGGCTTCTGATTTTGAGTCATGAATAGAAAGATCTTTCTTAAGATTTTAAAGCGGATTTACTCATGTGTTCTTGTAGTATTTCTTTGGTTTCTTTCATTTTTCTTTTCCAGGCGGTTACCCAATTTTCCTAACATCACTTATTGAAAAGTCTATTTTGTCCATACTAATAAGAGAATGATTCTTTTATCGCCTACTACATTTCCCTCTATTTTGGTCTATTTGATTTTCTTTTTTGTCCCATTGGTTTTTCCATTGACCTATACTACATTGTATAATTAAGATTTTTAATATCTGGTAAAGTTAGTACTTCTTCATGAAGCCAAGTGAGGAAAATATCTCAAAGAGGAGAGAGTGTTGAAGGGTGCCAGTAGATCAAGTATTAAAAAATTTACTGCTAGCTATTTTGTCTTTTGTTGCCGTGGTTAAAGGGCTTTTTCACTGTATCTTCTAACCAGTTCTTATATACATGAAGAGTATGAATTTGTGTTTATTAATTTTGTATCAATACTGAGTTATTTTTGGTAATATTTTTTAAAGATTTATTTATTTGAGAGAGAACACGAGTGCTTACAAGTGAGTGTGGGAAGGGGCAGAGGGAATCTCAAGCAGACTCCACACTGAGTGTGGAGTTGCAGGGGGCTCGAACCCACAACTCGTGAGATCACAACCTGAACCAAAATCAAGAGCTGGACGTTCAACTGACTGAGCCACCCAGGTGTCCCTTTATTTAGTAATATTTTACTTGATTCTCTTAGAGTTTTCCGATGTGCAGTCATTGCATCTGTAAATATTTATCCTTTCCGACTTCTATACCTCCACTTCTTGTTTACTTGCATTATCCAGTGCAAGTTGTACTTTCCTCTTATCTAATTGTATTAGTTAGGATCTCTAGAATAAAAACTTGAATAAGCCTTGTCTATGTCTTGATTTTAGTGGGAATACTTTTAGGGTTCCCCACTAACCACTAAGACAGATTTTAGGCTGACGTAGGTGTGTGTAGGTGTGTGTGTGTGTGTGTGTGTGTGTGTGCATGTGTGTGATGCAGTCTTTGATTCTTATTGAGTTAAACAAAAGTCTTAAATTATTTATTTAATGCTTTCTCAACATCATTGGAGATTATTATATGGTTTATCTCCATAGGTTTAGTAATACAGTTTTTATATTAATAAATTCCCAATATTGAACCATTGTTGCATTTCTAGAATAAATGTACTATTTATGCACTATTTCTAGAATAAAGTTACTAGGATGATTTGCTGCTGATTATTGCTGACCTAGTTATGGTCAGGTTTTCTTTTTTTTTTTTTTAATTTTATTTATTTATTTGACAGAGATCACAAATAGGCAGAGAGGCAGGCAGAGAGAGAGGAGGAAGCAGGCTCCCCACTGAGCAGAGAGCCCGATGTGGGGCTTGATTCCAGGACCCTGGGATCATGACCTGAGCTGAAAGCAGAGGCTTTAAACCACTGAGCCACCCAGGTGCTCCAGGTTTTCTTTTTTAAAGATTTTATTTATTTATTTGACAGAGAGGGTGAGAGAACACAAGCAGGCAGAGCAGCAGAGGAAGAGAGAGAAGCAGGCTCCCTCCTCACTGAGCAAGGAGCCCGACGTGGGGCTCCATCCCAGGACCCTGGGATCATGACCCAAGCCAAAGGCAGTCGGTCAACCAACTGAGCCACCCAGGGGCCCCAGTGGTCAGATTTTATCATTTATGCTGAGTTTAGGATTCTGAATATTCTCAAGGACTTTTCTTTTTAAATATGTATGTATGTATGTATGTATGTATGTATGTATGTACGTATGTATGTATTTTCCTCAGGGACTTTTAAAGATATGTCCAAGCGTAAATTTAGGTGTCAAACTTAGAAGAAATTTTCCATTATTAGAACTTCTTTCCCCCTATACAAATAGGGGATTATCATTTGTATTTTCTTATGCTTCACAAAATGTATATGAATATTGGTCACAGGTTTTCCTTCTTTGGTTTGACTATTTGCAATAAACATCTGGGTTTAATTTTTACCCTTGATTTCAGATCATACATATCTAAGGTTTTTAAATAGTCACTTGTGGTTTACCCAAAGGTAATAATGATTTTATGATTTCTTACCTCTTGGAGTGGTAGGATTTTCTAGTTTTTATTTTGTCTGTATTTAGACTGACTTATTAAGTCCAAGGAACTGCCAGTAGAATCTAGTAGATTATAAGCTGTATCTTCTGACCTTGCTCAGTACTTTACTGTAACTTTCTCATTCAAAATGAAATTCTACTTTTTTTCATGCCTGATAATATTAACTACATCCTCTCTGTTTATTCTATTGTAGACATACTGAACCCTTTGCTGTTCTTGAACAATCCAGATATCCTCCCTCCTCAGGACTTCGGTGCTTCTGTTCCCTTTGTCTGGAATGTTCTCTCTGGTTAATATCTTCCTGGCTTTATTCTTTACCTTCTTTAAGTCTTTGCTCAAATGTTATCTCATAAGTCAGGCTCACACTGACTTTCTTATTTAAAATTATAACCCACCTCTGTATTTGTGATCTTCCTTTTCCTGCTCTAGTTTTCATAGCACTTAGGACCTTTTAATATTCCTTATAATAAGGTTATATTTATTATGTTTCTATTCCCTCCATCCTTGCTAAAATGTAAACTATTCAAAGTCAGGAATTTTTCCAGGTTTTAAAAAGTAAAAAAAAAAAAATATATATATATATATATATGTGTGTGTGTGTGTGTGTGTGTATACATATACATATATACACACACATATGTATATATATATGTATAAAACATATATTTTTTAAACTGATATATCTACAGTGCTTAAAACAATACCTAACATACAGGAACTCAAATATTTGATGGATGAATGAATAAACTATGTTGAGGAGGTCTTATTTTTAAAGAACTCCCATTTAGGGTCAGAATAATCCTGTGTGATGTGCAAAGAATTATAAATGATCCTTTAACTTATAAAATTAATTAATTTAGACTATTTTTCTCCCTCCAGATTCATCGAAGCAAGAACAAATGGAAATTCTATTTGAAAGATGGTGTTATGTGTTTTGGAGGGAGAGATTATGTATTTGCAAAAGCCATTGGTGATGCAGAGTGGTAAAACTTAAGAGCTCGATACACCATAAACATCAGTGGGACTATATCACGTATTGTGAAACCTATTTTTATTTTATATATAGTCCAGTACAGAGCTGCTCAAATTTTTTAGTTCACTGTGTGGAGTTTAATAAAACTATAATTCAGATGCAGATACAAATACACAATTTTATATTTCTTTCATTTGTTGTTTTAATGGGGTTTCTTTAAAAAAAAAAACCCTCATTATCTATAGCATTATGAAGCATAAATGAATCAGATGTAATGGAGCATGAAGAAATGTCACATTTCTTTTATCTTGAAGTAAAATTTAAATCAGACTCCAATTCCCTTTCATGATAAAGTTGGTATCAGTTATTAGATTGGGGCTGGTGTCCTCCCATCTCTCCCCAAACCATGTTACAACAGACCCTAGAGAGTTTTGTAATTAGAAGGATATTCAAGAAATCTTCTCTAGGTCTTCAGTCTACACTGATAACTAATGATATGCTGACTGTGCAAGCCCAAGTGGTGCCTTGGAAGATGTCTGTTGAAACCGTACTATACTTGAACATGGAAATCTGTGCTGAGCCCAGGATCCCTGGAGCTAAGGATCAGCCTCTTGAGGCTTAGCATGTGACTGGGCCATTCTTCTTCATATTCTGCTATTTTCCTGAGAATTGTGAGGAAGTGGTTTTGTTTCCATTCTGTTTCTTGAAACTTCAGACTTCTGTCTTCTTAGTCATGGTGGGTTTTTCCTCCAAATGTGGTTTTTTTTCTGTTTTTCTTAATAGTGGAAAATCCCTTTGCAGACTCCTTCCCCCTGAAAGACACCATCTCTTTTTATTTGCTCTCACAGGGAATTCCCTCACTGAATTTAGGTTTTCTGAAGCAAAAGTTAAGAAGAGATGTTCTTTTCAGGAACCTTCTGTTTTGGCCAGGCAATCTCATTCAACACAGGAAGACCTAGATAACTTTCTTAAAATCAGGGAGAGAAAACAAAGTGCAAAACACAAATAGCTCTCATTTTCCTGCAGCAATAAAAACTAATGAATGGGGTGCCTGGGTCGCTCAGTTGTTAAGCGACTGCCTTCAGCTCAGGTCCTAATTCCGGGATCCTGGGATCGAGCCCCACATTGG
The DNA here is from genome assembly GCA_004024625.1 of Mellivora capensis. NCBI lineage: Eukaryota > Metazoa > Chordata > Mammalia > Carnivora > Mustelidae > Mellivora > Mellivora capensis. Next base: position 7,361 of record PISX010017949.1, on the reverse strand, counting down.
ACTCCCGCCTGGGTGGGAAGCCTGCTTCTCCCTCTCCCACTTCCCCTGCTTGTGTTCCCTCTCTTGCTGTGTCTCTCTCTGTCAGATAAATAAATAAAATCTTAAAAAAACAAAACAAAAAACTAATGAATATCCCAATGAGCTGTTCTATAATACTCTTTCCCTTAGTAGATTCGAATTCATGAAGGGAACATTTTCCCCATCATTCTGGTTCTCTTAACAGGTAGAGTATACATGGTCTCTAAGATCCTACTTTCAGCCCTGAATGGTGTTTTCTAGGATGTAACTCTCATAGAAAATCCAGTGCTGATATGAGTGGTTTATGGTCTCAGAAAACTCCCCAAGGTTTAGATACCTCGGTTTGACTGGTCACAGGGCAAATTCCTCATTTCTTTTTTTTTTTTTTTATTTAATAGTTTCTTTTTATACAATTAAAAAAAAAATTTAAGTAGGCTCCATACCCAATGTGGGGTTTGAATTCATGACCCTGAGATCAAGAGTTGCATGCTCTACCAACTGAGCCAGCCAAGTTCCCCAAATTCCTCATTTCTTTTTCAGAGGCAACCCCATTTGGAGAATTTAATTTATTCCAGTACTTGTCCTGTCCTACCCAAGGGACTCAGCTACTGGTAAATCTTTTCAAAATCTGGATTAATCTTTTCTGGGCCTTGGACAACATTTGTGGGGTACTGTCTTTGGCCTAACGTAGGCAGCTGAAAGAGGATTCAGTTAGTACTAGTGAATGTGCGGCTCTCCAAACCAGATTCTCCAGCTATGCCTGCTTTATCCTCAGAGTAATTATTCTTTTCCTTATGACCCCTGCTGTCCCAGATCCTTGTCTGGTTTTTGAGAACTTCCAAAACTTCCCTTTTATGAATGTTGTCTTTAATGAATGTTGTCCTTCATGAAATGTCCATCTTTTCTACATGGAAGGCAAAAAGATGGCACTTACTTGTTTTGTTCATTCCTAAAATGTACCCCATCCAGGACTGAAGATTCTAGTGTTGTTCTTGCTTTCTTCCTCCCAGTGTTGTCCAATCATTCTGCATTTGTCCTAAGCAAATTAAGGGCTGAATTTATTGAGAATGTGCATTCACTTGGGAGTTGGGGTTTAACGTATTGATTCAAATGTTTGGGAGATGCAATAACAGTTGTTTCTAAAATTCATTTACTCTTTTCCATTGTGGATTTTAAAATCTCACTTTGCTTCAGTGATTTTTTAAATGGCATATCACAAATACTACTATGTTGGTCCTCTTCATTTATGTGGTCCTCCTTATTTTTTATCATCAGAGATAAAAGTCACACTTGTCCCATTTGTGTCTCTGCATGCCTTCATGCCCCTGATCTTTTAAAACTGCAAAAAATCAATTTAAAAACTAAGCTTACCACAAAAGAAAACAAAGCCAACAATAATCTTGGCATGCTGATGTAAATGATAGTTTTGGCGATGGCTGCAGAGAGAATTAAAAGATTCTCCAAATTATTTTGGACCTGGTGCCCTTTTATTAGTTTCAAATAATACCAGAAAAAAATTCTACTTCCTGAAAAGTTGTCAAAACCAGCAGTTTTGAAAATTTTTTGGCCACGATTTACAATAAGAAATTAACAATCAGTATATGTTTGCATGTGCATAGACATACATAACACAAGTTATATAAAAGTTTTAAAAAATCATGCTTAACTCTAGCACAGGATGGCCTCCTATATTTCCTTTTTGATTCTGTTCTGTTGCATTGAAAATTGATAGTCTTGACCCACTAAATTAATTTCACTACCTACTGATGGGTCATGACTCATAGTTAAAGTATTTTTAATCTCGTGCTGAGAGTAAGACAAATCTTACTAGTGTATTTTAAAAGAAAAAATTATTTTATAAACCCTATAAGTGGTGTTTGAGAATTGGCTTTGATATGGTATTACTTTTACTTTCAGAAACCCTTCATCATGTCCAAGCTGAGCATTTCTTATTGTATATTATAACAAAATCCTATAAGGTAGGTTGTAAATACAGTACCTTGGCAAATGTCATCCTGTGCCCTTTTATAAGTAGAGAAAGTGTCTCTATTATAGAGGTTACAATTTGCTGTGTTAGATGAAATATGTGAAAGTTTCATGTATCCTTATTCCTATTTCAAACTTTTTCTCATGCTCACATCCTACAGTGCTTTCTTACATACTTTCCACCTCTCCCTAAAAGGGAAAGATCTTGTTGAATTTGCAGTCTCTTAGGGATTGACCAACTGATCTTGCCTGGAATACCATCTTTACCTATTTTATTCAATGTGCTATAATATGTGTTACTAATCTTCCGTACAGCTCAGACTCCACAGGGCAATGAGGTTCCAAGTCTGGCTGAGGCACTCAGTTTGAGTAATATTAGTTATGTGTGAAAATGAAAATCTTTAGAATGAATACAACAGCTAATTGGGGTGGTAAGCAGGGGAATTTAATGGGGATTTTCTTTTGACTCCTGTTATTAGGTTAATATTATGCCGTTTTCATATAAATATACTGTAATACGCCACATGGGAACTTTGTGATTTATAACTAGAAAGCTAAATTATAAATAGGAAGGCTATGGTAATAATGCTTAGGAAGGAATTCAATATTAATAAAAAATATTGCACTTTTTTTTTTTTTTTTTTAAATTGGGGGTTGAAAACTCTGCGCCTCGCCACATCCCTCTGCTTAAGACACTTGATCTAAATCACCTGGTGACGTTCTCGGGTATAGTAAATATAGCCATATTACAATCATATCACTTTGTTTAATACTAATATCTGGAGTAAGTTCAGCCATTATTTTTTTAATTTTTTAAATTTATTTATTTGTCAGAGAGAGAGGGAGTGAGAGCAAGCGAGCACAGGCAGACAGAGTGGCAGGCAGAGGCAGAGGGAGAAGCAGGCTCCCCGCTGAGCAAGGAGCCGCATGTGGGACTCGATCCCAGGACGCTGGGATCATGACCTGAGCCGAAGGCAGCCGCTTAACCAACTGAGCCACCCAGGCGTCCCAATATTGCACATTTTAAAGGAAAGATTATTTCCAATTAGGAACACACTTATTGAAATCTTTGTGACATAAAGATTCTTAATTTATACGTGGATGTAATACATTTTTGAGGAAACTAAAACCAGGCCCTTTAAAGCAAATGTTAGGAATGGAGGACAAAGTACCTTTAAAAATATTTTGTAAATTTAGATGAGTGATTTTTAACTGATTAACCCTTCTTCGTCATTTTGCAAACTGCCAGTGATAATATCAGACATGGTGAAACAAAAACAAAAAAACCCCCACAAGATAGAAATAAAATTTCCTGAGCATTTGATGTTTTTGTCATTTATGTATGAAGGGTTACACAGATTAAGAATACATGAGACCCTCTCATGAGGAAAATACTTCTTCATAAGGATTTGTCTTATATTTTTGTTAATAAAGTGAATTAGCTGAAAAATTATTAATCACCTGCCATGTATAAGACTCAAGGATAGATACAGTGGGAGAAATAAGTAAAAGAAATGAGTTTATCACTAAAGAAATTTATAAAATAGGTGAAATAAGAGGTATATGTGTATGGACAGTACCTAGCGTGTAGCGTAAAAGACAGACGAATGATAGGGATGCCAAGTGCAGAAGAAGTCCAGAGAAATTGTTGCGGGCCACATATTTATTACTTATGCCTCACTTTATTTCAGGTAAAGGAGGTGTCTTAAATTCAGTGGCTTAGAGAGGAGGTGGATTAGGAGAGTTTAGTAACAAAGTTAAACCCGTGGCTGGGGTCTTGCGGGGTGCTGGAGAAGGACAGGTAAGGAAGATGGTATTCTGGACAGTAACGGTGGCACAGGCACCAGAATCCAGATGCGTGGGGCATGGCTAGGGAAAAGCAAGTGGAAGAGTTTGCTTCTTGGAGAAGAACAGCAGGAGACTAAGCAAGCAGATTTGAAGATGGATTCAGGAGCTCTTTGAATGTTAGTCTAGGAGCTAAAGTTTAAATTTATAGTACAGATGAGCTGCTTAGGATTTTGGCAGATATGTAATAGGACATAATAGGGATTTAGGAAGATCAGTCAGTAGTGGGTATGAGAGTGTAGCTATGGCAAGGATTGGATATGAATAAAAATGAGGGAGATACAATAAGACTTCTGTGATAAGGGGGAATGGCCTGAAGTGTGGGTGTGGCAGCAGGAATGGAAAATAAAGACTTTATATAGAAGACATTCAAAGACACTCAACTGGTAGGTCTTTGTGAATGAGAAAGGATAGGAGGATGAGGGAGATAGTAAACTATAACTCTGTTTAACTTACAAATATCAGTATTTGTGGAAAAGGCCACAAAATTTACTTTGAGAGGATGTATACAAGTACTTTGGCACAAACAATATTTAAGACATAATTTAAATAGAGTTTTTCTGTAAAGATATACTTTACTGTTTTTTGTTTGACTTTCTGCTTTTTTGCTTACTTAGTTGTTTTGGTTCTGGAATTTATGAATCATTCAAAAAGTTTATTGTGTATGTGTATAGCAACACGACTAATTAGTATTCTCTCACATCACTGAGACAACTTCTAGAACAGAACAGCTTACCAGAAAGGATTGTATCTGAGTAAAGAGAAATAACTACTTCTACAGTAGAAAAGTCAGAAATGTGAAAAACATACAGAGAAGAGATACTTTATAAAGCTTACAGTCTTTCATAGGCTATTTTGAATCACTTTGCACAGTGGCATAAAGGTTGAAGGCAGATTAAATACATAGTCTAGTTGTGACTATACATTTATTTAATAGAATGTCAAAGGAGAGCTAAAAACTAGAAACAGCCCAGACATCCATCAGTACGAGAATGGAAAAGAGTGTTAGAGTTCTACAACTCAGCAATGAAATGGAATGAACTACAATAATGAGTCAAGCAACAGCCTGGATGAATAGCAAAAACATTGTGTTGAATCAGAGAAGCCTTACACAAGAGTATATACTGTATGATTTTATCTATATGAAGCTCTAGAACAGGCAAAACTAATCTATGGGGAAAAAATCAGAACCATTGTTACCTTTGGCAAGTGGGAGTGAGGGGTTAACTAGGAAGGCGCACGAGGGAATTTTCTGAGAGTGATAGTGTCCTGTGTCTTCATAGAGGTTTGGGGTCCCATGGATGTATGCATTTCTCAAAACTTACTAAAATGGTGTGTTTAGTATTTGTTCATGTAAGTCTTACCTCAAATGTAAGATATAGAGCCTTGGTTAGTGAAAATCACAATAGAAGTATTTAGGGCTGATGAATACTGATGTCTGCAACTTGCTTTATTTTTTAATTACTAATTTTTTTTGCTCTCAAAATTTTTAATTTTAATAGACTTTGTCAAAGTAGTTGAGGTTCACAGCAAGATTAAGTGGAAGGTACAGAGATTTCCCATATGCCTGCTCCCCCTGCCACACCAGACACAGCCTCCCCCATTATCAATATCCCCTACCAGGGTGGCACATACACTATGACTGATGAACCTACATTGACCCCTCAGAGTCTGTAGTTTATGTAAGAGCTCACTCTTGGTGTACATTCTTTGGATTTGGATAAGTGTATGTGGATATGTATCTACCATTGTAGTATCACACAGAGTATTTTAATATTTTTAAAGAATGTTAAATTTGTAATTGAAGTATAGTTGACCCTGTAACACTATATTAGTTTCAAGTGTAAAAGAGTGATTTGACGATTATGTATATTGCAAAATGCTTACCACAATGAGCGTAGTTACCATCTGTCACCATACAAAGTTATTACAATATTATTGACTATATTCTCTATGTTGTACTTTTCATCCCTGTGACATATTTATTTTATAACTGGAAATTTGTACCTTTTAATCCTCTTTACCTGTTTTTGTTTGTCCTCCCACTCTTCTCCCCTCTGGCAACAACCAATTTGTACTTTATATTTATGAGGAAGTTTCTTTTGTTTGTTTTGGTGTTTAGGTTCTACATGTAAGTGAAATTATGTAGTATTTCTTTCTTTGTCTGACTTATTTCACTTATACCCTCTAGGTCCATCCATTCATGAATGGCAAGATTTCACTTTTCTTTTATGGATGAGTAGTGTTTCTGTGTGTGTGTGTGTGTGTGTGTGTGTGTGTATTTTCCAAATCTTCTTTATTCTTCTGTCTATGGACCCTTGGGTTGCTTGCCATATCTTGGCGCTTGTAAGTAATGCTGCAATAAACATACGGGTCATACTGGATAAATAGCCAGAAGTGGAATTATTGGGTTGTATAATATTTCTATTTTGATTTTTTTGAGGAAACTCCATACTGTTTTCCATAGTGACTGTGCTAATTTCCATTCCCACCAACACTGCATAAGTGTTTCCTTTTCTATACATCCTTATCAAGACTTGTTATTTTTTGTCTTTTTTTTTTTAAAGATTTTATTTATTTGACAGAGATCAAAAGTAGGCAGAGAGGCAGGCAGAGAGAGAGAGAGAGAGAGGAGGAAGCAGGCTCCCTGCCTAGCAGAGAGCCCAATGCTGGACTCGATCCCAGGACCTTGAGATCATGACCTGAGCTGAAGGCAGAGGCTTAACCCACTGAGCCACCCAGGCGCCCCTATTTTTTGTCTTTTTGAGTCCTGCCATTCTCCCAGGCATAAGGTGGTATCCCATTGTGGTTTTCATTTGCATTTTCCTGATGATGAGTGATGTTGAACATCTTTTCACACGTTGGCCATTTGTAGGTCTTGTTTGAAAAAATGTCTATTCTGAGAGTGGATCGAAGAAGGACTCCATCTCTAGAGAAGGAGCTGCCCCATCTTTGCCCATTTTTAAATCAGATTATTTGATTTTTTGGTGTTGAGTTGTATGAGTTCTTTATGTATATTTGGATATTAATGTCTTATCAGATATGTCATTTGCATATATCTTCTCCTGTTTACCAGGTTGGTTGCCTTTTTATTTTGTTGATAGTTTCCTTAACTGTGCAAAATCTTTTTATTTTGGTACAGTCCCAGTAGTTTACTTTTGCTTTTGCCTTCCTTGCCTGAGGAGACTATCTAGAAAGAAAAATGTTGCTAAGGCTGATGTCAAATAAATTACAGCCTGTATTTTCTTCTAGAAGTTTTATGGGAGAACTACATTTTAATTTTAATTTAAATTTTTACTTAGTTGCATATGGCTAGTGGCTACCAGATTGGACAGTGCATTCCTAGAGGGTGTTTTCAAGCTATCTGAGGAAAAGGACCAGTTATTTTAAATTTCAAATCTGTCATGGACTAATATTTTTATAAAATGCAATAAAAATCACTACAAAGATGAAATGAAAAAAATACCAAAAGATATGTAAAATACCACCTCATTAAAAAAATTTTAGATTCC